>PVIC010002416.1:0-77841 GCA_004025085.1 Thryonomys swinderianus
TGAGCTACACCTCTATTCCTTTTTGCACTGAGACAGAACATCACTAAGTTGTCTGGCTGGCCTAGTACTTTCAATCTTCCCACCTCAGCCTCCTGACTAGGCTCTCTCTTTTTATTTGGATACCTGGTCAAGTGTTATGAAATGCTAATGCTACTAATGGCTATAATTCTCCCCAAGAAGAGGTGTGTGCTTGTAAATGAGATATCAGAAATCAAAACAGCATAAAGGAAGGGGAGGAAAGGCAGGGAAAGGTGATAAAAGAGAAATGAAGATGTGTTATGTGCATGTGCCAACTTCTAGTGATGAATGTAGTCATGTACTGCAAACTTGTACTAATAGGAACAAAAATGAAAAAGAAAAGAAACTGGAAAACAGAGCCACGAACGTTTTTGCTCCTTTCAAACCAATAGCACATTAAGCAAGGTCACAGCTTAAATGTTCCCTTGACCCTCAGCCAGGAGTTCTACTTTTGACTGAGCTCATCTGAGATGGCATTGTTTTTCAGGGTAGGAAAGAAATGCAGGGCATGAATATATGCTATAATATATATATTATATTGTGTTATATATAATATATAATATGTATATATAATAATATAATATATATGTATTATGTATATTATATATATCATTATATATAAATTATTCATATAATTATATATTGATATGTATGATATATAACATATAATATGCTATGAGTACTCTAACAATATAGAAATATCTCCATCTTGTCTACTTTCTAGTGTTTTGTAGAGCTGCTGATTTAAAGTAAATCAGTAAATGTTTCCTAACTAAAAGAAATAATTAAATTGAAGTATAGAAACAACAAAAAAACAAGAAAAAATGAAAAATATTTGAGGAACTGGCCTATTATATTTAAAGTACCATAATACTACATGAAAAGCCATAACAATCTAGTGATATGAGATACGATAAGAACAATTCTTTTCAAATTCTTTTCAATGATGGTTAAAAAAAGGAAACAAAGCTTGTGTATACAGGGGCAGGGGGGTGGTAGGGTGGGTAGGTGAAGGGGAAAAATGAGAATTAAGTTGTGTCATATACTGGTACAAATTCTCAATGTAGAGTGTAATTGTGATGTGTATATATAATGTAACAATAAAATGTACCAATAAAAATAGAACAATTCCTTTCAGACATGAATGGGACAAAACAGTGATACTTTTTCAACGATGTGGTCAGGTAATCTTCTCCCATGAAGCAAACAGGTTCTGGGTATAGATTTTTATCTGTAGCCAACTTTAACAGCAATATGTCCAATGAACAGGAACTTAATTTTCAATTTATGTGATCTTTTCATGGCATCATTTGAAGGGCAAATGGTTCTTAGAGTAGAAATACCTCAAGTCTTCAAAGCTTATCAGTCATCACCAACACAGGTCCATAATCTAACTACATTTTTCATGGCTAATGATTCTTCAAGTTTTTTTTTCCATGTTCACTGATAGGAATCTCTAGTTCTGGGAAACTAATGACAAAATTTAGCCTCTGAAAATGCAACAAGTCATTGCTCTCTGAAAGGTCCACTTTCCCAGAGGCAGTAAGTGGGAGAAGATCATGAGTCTTGTGCTTCTGCTAAAGACCTGAAGATGATCCTTAGTACAAATGTGAGAAATCCAAAATAGGGAAATAGAAAATAAAGCAATAAAAACATGGAGAGAACCACCTGGAAATAATAATAAAGGTCAAACCTAGTCCTGAACAAATTGCTAATCAAATTCAAATGACCTGACACTCCAATCAAAAAATTACACAATGAATGGAGTATGATTACATAATAATGACTAAGAAAGAACTGAGTGAAACTTCAACAGTGTACATCAATGGTGAGAAGTAGGTGCACAAGGTTTCCAATCAATATCATCCACTAAGAAACTCAAACTAAATATATGGTATCACTACACATCTGTCAGAGAAAATGCAAAGAAACAACAAGTACACCACCGGAAAATCCACATGTACCTCATGCTGACTGAGTATGTAGAGCAACTGCAATTCTCTTGGAAAGAGAAATAATTAGCACCAGCTAGGAAACTGTTGAATAGTGTCCTATAAACTTATATCTACCTTTATCACAGGGCCTAGTAATTAGATATACCACAGAGAAGAGAAAACATGTCCACACAGAAACTTGTACTGTAAAAACATTGATCTGGAAACAATCCAAATGCTTATAAGGTGAATAAATAAACAGTGGTACATTTACACAATGGAATACTATTCAGTAATGAAAAGGACAAAATATAGATACACACAAAACTGGATGGATCTCAAGAGTATAACGATCAGCGAATACAGCTAGTCACAAGAGGTTTTCTTCCTTATGTTTCCATTTATAGGGCATCTATGTGAACACAAAAATATTGTGAAAGAAAAATCACTAGTAGCCATAGATTAAAGATGAGAAGAGAGTGTCTTTATGAACAGGTAGCAGAAAGGAATTATTTCAATTTTTTTTTTTTTTTTTTTTTTTTTTTGCTTTTTTTGGAGACAAGGTCTTGCTTTGTAGTTCAGGCTGGCCCTGAGCTCACTATGGTGCCCAGGCAAGCCCGCCACGAACTCAGCAATCCTCCGGTCTCTGCCTCCCGAGTGCTGGGATTACAGGCGTGAGCCACCACGCCCAGCATTATATGTGGTAACCGGGGATCGAACTCAGGTCCTTATGCTTGCGAGGCAGGCACCGGAACCACTGAGCTAACCCTCTGGCCCAATTTCAAAATTTTCTGTATATAGATTTTGGTGGTGATTGCATAAATTTATACAAGTATCAAAATTCCCAGAGTTGTGCACAAAAATGAAAAACACTGATAAAAATACCAATGTTTTCTTTAAAATGACGATATGGCAATGCTTATTCTTTGATTTTATCATTCTGCCTCTCTGATGCGAGATGCGAGAGCAGAAGGGGTTGTGGAGTATGCCGTGGGGCATAGGGAGACCATGGAAATGCTGTATACAATCCACTCAATTTTGCTGTTATCCTACAGCTTCTCTAGAAAATGAAAATCTATTTGAAACACTCGCAAACAAACCAAAAGAATATACCTATGTTAGTTTACTGCATGAAATATATCAGCGTACTTCCCTGAAGACCTTAAAGGAAAAATACAGCTCTGTTGGCATATTTCATCTACTTTAAACCATGAAGAACAAATCCCGTCACACAAGAGGACACAAGGGCATAGCTCCTTTCATGAATAGAGAATATGGATATAAATATATTTATAGTCAACACAGACTTTATGATCCTAGTAGATTTTCCTGTTGTTCAAGACCTGAGAACACCTGATAATCATGGTCCTCAAATGCACATCAGGATAGAAGCCTCCTTACCTTTTTTTCTGTACCTTAATTAGTGACAAAAATTAGTGATGAAGATGAGTGTCATCGCGTATTTCCTTATTTACTCTCTGTAACACCTGAACTTTGGTGCCCAGAAGTGTCCTCAATGCTGTGTCAAATACATCATTATCTCTCTCTGACGTATTAACAAAGCCTCCTGTGCTAGCTCAGAATGGTCAAGAAGGAAGTGAATTTTGAAAGTACCTGCAATGTATTTAACACACAAGGAAGATCAAAATGGTCTCTGGCGATCCCCAAATGAACCACGTAGGCGATACTTAGGTATGAAAATATTATAGGTAGAAAAGCCAGCTAGACATATGTTGGCAGAGAGATAGGACTGGCACTTGAAAGGGAACAAAAAAGCCAACTTGGGGGTTAGTACTGCCAGAGAAAAAGCTATCCCACCCATGTAAGATAAATAGCTGTCATTGAGATTCCAAATAGGCAGCCATCAGATATTCTAAAGAGGGCGCCAACCTCCTGGGGTGGAGGGCTGAGACTTTAACCCACCTCGCAGGAACAGAGTCAAAGTCAAAAATTCCTGTCTGATTGTTAAGCCCCCATTGTACTCATTGGTCAATTGTAATCCGTCCACTTTTTTAAAAAATCTTATTGGTAGCCCCCTATTTCAGACCCGCCTCACCTCATGGCTTTGCTCCATAAAAGCCCTCTAAAAAGTGAGGTAAGGGGGTTATCCACTTTCTGGGTTCGCCCTTCTGTCTCTCTTAAGGCAGAAGCTTTCTCTCTCAATAAAATTTTCCTACTCAAACCTCCGTTGTTCCTAAAACTCATTCTTCAATTTTTAGAGAACACGAACTCGCATTTCAGGTGGGAATTTAGGCTTTAACTCTCCTGCATCAAAATCATCAGAGAATGCAGGAATTTTGCCTAAGTGGAATTTGGCATCTTTTTAAGTAAATAGTTGTAGACAAAGGTTTATTAAGTCGCAAGAATGAATTTTACAGAATGCTCAATTCTAGTCTCTTCTGAGGCCAAGGAACATGGGGTATAGACACAAAATGAAACACAAGCAAACCAAAAAGGTAACCAAAGTTACTTGCCATTTAGAAACATTTCAGTTCAGGTTCATTTCTTTGGCTGATGGTTTTCTCCATCACCATTATAATGCAATTAACTTCCCCAGTTGGAGGTTAACATCCCATTCACTAGTTAATTTTTTTAAAACCATAATCTGCATTTGATTTCTCTCTCCATCCATGGAATCTTGCCTATAGCGACCCTCTCCTTTGTGAGCTAAATACATCCTCTCCAAATGAGCCAGATGATCTTTGATAATTTTCTGTTCCACTGCAAGAATTTAATCAATGGTATCTTCCTTTGCCAAAATCCAACTAGATCATCGTATTTTTTCCTTTCTATGGTCACTCCTGGTATCACTGCCCATCTGTGACGAGACAGCTTGGTGAGTCTCAAATATCTCCAAGAGCAAGATTTGTTAATAGCTCCCAAACAAAGACAGAATGTAGGGAAAATGTCAGAGTGAGCAGTAGAAATTTGGCAGTCATGTCAATAGAGATTACTAATTTCTTTTTCCAAATCATTTTCCAACCTAACTCCTCAGGTATCCTAAGAAAACAGAAGAATTCAATCATTTATTTTCAACTTACTCATTTCATGTTAATGTAAAATTTCTCTTGTTTTCTTATCAAGATTTCTGGGTGAAAACATTCCAGGTTTTGTATTTGTCTGAACTCCCCTCTCCACTGCTCTGTCTGCACGTCAGCTTTGTCTTTCTTGTCTTCACCCTTCTGCCTGCAGCTGTCAGACAGATTTGTTCTTTATAATACAATCTTATGCCATCGACCCAGCTTTAAACATTCTGCCACGATGCCCCCTTCAGCATGAACCATTCCAAGTTTATTTTTAGCACAGTTTCAATTCCATTTTTGTTTTAGAGTTAATGGATATATTTACTAACATTATTGAGTATCTTGTCAATCTGCTTGTACATTTTTTTTTTCTGTCTCACAATTTGCATATATGTTATTTCTCCTACCCAGAAAGCTCTTCCACCATCTGGAGATGAATTTATTTCTTTTTTGCCTCTACTTAGTTATTTCCTCTCACCTTTCTAAACCTTCTTAGGAGGGGCTTTCTACTGTCTTCCTTCATATTCTCATAAGGGTGTACATTTTTATTCTCTCATTCTCTTTTGAATATGATTATGCTCATAAATCTAAGCACACACCTGTATAGTGTGTTTCTGTAACATTTCAACATTTCTTCACTGAACAAACTTCAGGAAGGGGGGGGAGGGAAGAGCATCAATCTTATAATAAATATTTGTCCCAAGGAAGCCTACAGGTTTAGGATGCTGAAAAGCAGTAGTGTGTCATGGGGTAGAAGACTTGGATCATAGCAATGGAGAGGCCGATCATTCCCACAGTGTGCTGCTTGGAAGGTGAAAACCATGGGAAGCCAGTGGCATAATTCTACTTTGAGTCCCAAGGGCCTGCTGGATGCCATGGTATCTGAGGACAGAGGACCAACGTCCCAGCTGAGAGGTGGTGAGAAAGCAAAGAGGAGAATTCCTTGCTCCGTCAGTTAGTCCTATTCAGCTCGTGAAATGGATTGAGTAACGCACACCCCAATGGGGGAGGGCAACGTACCTCACTTAACCCCGTGATTCGGATGCCAGTTTCTATGTAAGAGTTACTCAGCCACTGCCATGTTAATGCTGCTGGCGGGCTGCTGCCGAGTTTATTCTAGGGTATTCGGCAGCACCCCTGGCTTCTGTTCATTGCATAACTGCATCTCCCCAAAACTGTGACAGCCAAAACTTCTTCGGACCTTGGTGTCCTAGGTTGGCACAATTCCCACAGTTGAGAGTCACCATGTTAGTTTAAAGAGCTTTCTGAGAGTCAAATTCAGGTATTTGAAAACATTCCCCTTAAACTTTAACGATTTCAGAACACTGAGGATTGGCTGACTTCATTTTAAATTAGGAATACATTAGAACTGTGGTTTATCACACAAAAATGTTTGCACTCTTTTTTGCTGTTTTCAAAGACTTCAGTGGAACATGTATTTTCTATTCTACCATCCCAGAAGTGATCTTGAGACTTGAAATGTCAGATAACCTGTCCAGGATTATGGACTTTTAAGGGAAGACGTGATGCTTATACTGCCATCAATGACCATGCCTAGGCAGCTGAACTATATCCTCTTGTTGGACAATGTCTGCTTTATAACTGAATTTGTGTTTTTTTTTTAAAGTTAGTGTTCCTAGATTGAATAGTTCAACGAAGTTTCTATATAATGTCTACCTTTATAAAAATCTCAGGTTCTGGGAGTAATAATTGAGGATTATCTGCTCAATAAGAAATGGTAAGATTTAGGCATCATATTTTGTTTTTGTGTCTATGTACTTATCCCCTCCTCATTTCAAAAATGGATCACTCAGAGCATTTAATATCTCCACAACTCAGTATCTTAATATCTCCTCCTTTTCCTCCTCTTTCCTCTTTTGCAGTACTGGGGACTGAATCCAGGGTCTGTACAATGAGCCATGTCCCCAGCGCTTTTTACTTTTTTTATTTTGAGTGAGTGTCTCACTAAGTAGCCCAGGATGAGCTTGAACTTGTTATTCTCCTGCCTCGGTCTCCAGAAGTGCTGGGAGGGCAGGTGCATGCCTCTGCACCTGGCCATTCCAATTCTTTTGCCAGACCATTATTCACTGCTAAACCAATACCCTCATATTAAATATGGATACAAATGGGCTGAGCATGTTTTGTGTAAATATTGTTATTATAAGTTCCAAAACAAACCAGTATACCCTTAGAATGTAGATTTTGATGTTGAAAAATCTGAGATGCTTATAGCAGAGTATTGGCTACATAACATATATACAAGCCAGAATTCAAAATTAGATCTCTTTGATATCAATGTTTATCCTTAAATGCCTCCCTATATTAATTTTATATGAAGTTGGCCAGTAAAGCTATAGATGAAGACCTAAAAGGAAAGTTGGAATACATGATAGTCATGCAAAATCAGACTTCAAAATGCACATTAGTAAACAAAGGCAATAAATCTGTATTTACACCAGGGTTAAAATAAACATGACACTATCATCAAACTTTTGGCTACATTATTTGATATCCTTATTTATTTGTAGCACAGGGCTATTTCTTGTGTCAAAGCTCCACCGAAAATTCCTTGACATAACCAAATCTGATACACATCTCCGTTTGGTTGAAAATAAAAATAGAAAAAGGGACATAGCAGTAAGAACAAAATAAAAGAAAAGAAAGAGGCTCTGGAAAAAATTGTAAATAAACATAATTAGATCCAAAAGACCTTTGAGATGAAGACAGCTAGTGAGGAGAAATAAAAAAGGATGTGTTTGCATATTTTTTCTTTCGATTTAGTAAGCATTTAGATAATACATTGTTGGAGAAAAGTTAAGTAAAACATAAAAGGTATTTACAGTATTTATTAAAAAGTCACCAATCAAAAACTGAATACAGTTATAGCATAAATTCATCTTTTAAAACATTATTGAATGTTTTTCACAACTTGACTGAGCATTTCCTCTTCACTGGAATATGCTCTGTACCACAGGGATTTAAAATAAATTTCAAGAGACAAGAATTCTGAGAAGCACATTTCATCCTACTCTTTCTTAAAAAAAAAATCTTGTACTTTAGATTTGAATTGGATTTGGGAATAACACATCAGAATATTTAAAGTCATTTGATGGGGGGGGTAAATTTTACCCTCCAGTTATGAGTCCATAGCCACTAAAAAGGGCTGTATCTTTTGGTAACATACAAAATGCTTCAGAGTAAATGGACCACATTAGGGGAATATTTCAATACCTGTTATAAAGGTAGTCACTGGGAATGAATACATAAAAATAGACTTGCTGAGGCAAGAAAATAAGATGATAAGATAATGTATCATTTTTTTCCTTGCTGAGAACATTCCATGGAAGCAAAACTACTACCAGGAACTATCTCTCTCTCTGTCTCATTTGATCAACCTTTTATATTTTATATTTCCTTTTAAAGTTGATCAGTTAAGTCACATTCAGCTGTGTATTGTATATTTATATTGCATATAAAATTGTATGTGTATGTGAAGAAGAATTTTAATAAAAATAAGTTTTCATTTTTCTAAAAGGTTTTCTGGATTTAAATCTACTTCCACAGTTGAAAACATTTGCCAAGTTTGCATCACAAATTAGACATCTGAGAAGCAGGCAGTTTGTTAATTATTGGATTAATTTAATGAACTTATTCTCATTAGGCTTTATGAGAGCCATGTTGTACATGCCAACGTGTGAAAGTCCACAACCACAACATGGCAATGTCAGTAGATAATTAAAGACACTGATGAGGATTTTTGCAGAAACAAGATGAGGCAAATTGTTTCTGTAAAAGCGCGTTATTAGGTGGAATTAAGAGTTGATAATTACAGAGAATTAAGTAGAGATCATTTTCATTGCAACAAATTAAGAGAGAAGTCATTTTGGCTACCAAAACAAATGTTGAATATACACATAAATCATATTTTTCCCACAGCCTACACTTCATGTGAGTGTGATGAGCTATGTAATCGTGTTTTACTGACACATGATCTGGAGTTAGGCAGTTTGTCATCCGAAAGGTTTCTAAAGTGTTGATCTTTCAAAAAAAAGAATCTCACACTTCAAATGGCCTTATGATGGACAACATATAAAAGAGATGTTCTTTTTTTCCTCTCTCTATTCTTTAAATCTATTGGCATTTGTTTGTTATTGATTCTGGGACAAAAAAAAAAAACTGAAGGAAATCGACTATGGATGGAATGTAAAACTCACTACATCTTCCAACACATATTGTACCTCAATATTTTCCTCTTCAAAAAGAGAAAGCTGTGGAGGGTGACAGCAGGTCCGAATTTGGCAATAAATTAAAATAACTGTTCCTACAGATAAAACATGGATGTCCTAAAAGAATTGTCAACTCTAAATTCAGACTTATGTGCCTCTAACAGTATTTTTTTTTTTTTGACACAGGGTCTCGCTTTGTAGTTCAGGCTGGCCCTGAGCTCACTCTGTATGTAGCCCAGGCAAGCCTCGAACTCAGCAATCCTCCTGTCTCTGCCTCCTGAGTGCTGGGATGACAGGCGTGAGCCACCACGCCCGGCTTCTAACAGTATTTTAAAGCTGCTTAACTAATATTTGGCATATTCCCAATGTGAAAGTGCAAGCTTAAAAAATGGGCAAATAGGAAGTAAAAACACCTTAAAAGACTGAAGTGATCTCAGAATTATTTTTAAGCATTACATTTAGCTAATAAACAATACCACATTGTCCAGCAAAATATATTAAAATACATAAACTTTTAATTTCTAACAAGAGAGATAATAGACATTTAGTTTTACAGTTCCATGTGTGAAAAAATTAATGGAGTCAATGACAAATATGATATTGACGGAGATAATGCAATGATCATGGTTACTTTTTACAAAACCTCCAATTTTATACGTTTAAAAAATAACATTTCTTTGGCCGGAGATTTAGCTCAGTGGTTCCAACGCCTGCCTCGTAAGCACAGTGCCCTGAGTTTGATCCTGGTAACCATACAATGCTGGGTGTGGTGACTCACGCCCACCAGCAATCAATGCCACATACCACAGTGCCATGCATGGTGGCTCATGCCTGTAATCCCAGCACTCGGGAGGCAGAGGCAGGTGGATTGCTGAGTTCCAGGTTTGCCTGGGCTACACAGTGAGTGAGGGCCAGCCTGAACTATAAAGTGAGACCCTGTCTCAAAAAAAAAAAATAAATAAAATAAATAATAACGTTTCTTAACTACCTTTTATGATCTCCAAAAGAATTGATTACTAGTACAATTTAATTGTGTGTGATACATTATTGAAGGAAGTTTGTCCTTTCAAATTTAGGGTTCCTTTTCTCTTTTCAGAGCTCATGCATAGGCATGTGGCTTTTTAACACTGTAAGAGGAAAGACATCCCAGGGGCATCAGGATTATGCTTTTGTTACCACAGAGACTTCAGTCCGGCCTTTGGAAAAATTCTGTACGCGTATCTGTGCATCATGCTATGCAGTGAGGTACTCCCCCCCCAGGGGGGCCTATTTTATAATTTAAAATAAATTAATAAATTAAAAGTTTCAGTCTTCTAATTAGATGCCTTCTGCCATGTGTCTTTCCTAGCTCCTAGGTGTTGGCTAACCGGCTGGGGAGCAGATCATTTGAGGGAGGAGCCTCCCCTTTTTTGCGTGCACCTATTTTTTGTTTGCCCTCCTGTCTCCCATGCGGGAGGGGCAATAATCAGAATGGGCTTCTTAATTAAACTCAGAGATATTCATACTGCAAGGCTACAGAGATTCACCCAGGTAATAAATTAGATATAAACAAACAAGAAGGGAGAAGTGTGACATTTAAATAGCAGACGGCGATCTTACACAGAAGAGCTGCACTACGCGGCTGAGCGGTGCAGCAGGATTAAGACAGTTTAATTAGTGATAGTTTGCAATGGAACTTCCGGACCCATGTGCATTTCCTTAATGAAATCTTCCCCTCAAACATCTAGTTTACTCACAGGTGGAATGATGAGAAGAAGACAGGAGAGTAGTTGGAGACTCTCTCAAAGACGCCAGGTCTCTGGAAACCAACTCACACCCACACAACACTGGAGGGCAGTGACTTTGAGTGTTGGGTGCTTAACAGAAAATCTTTGCCACAACAAGCACTGAGGTCTGGGCAGGAAAACATGCTCTCTGCAAATGTGCACTGGGTCATGAATTCACCTCGAGTACACAGCCCATGGGTTCACGGTCATGACCAAGGAGAAAAGGTAAAGCCTCCGTAAGGCATTCAGGGGAACAGTTTATTTTATTTCACTTTATTTGTCAAGAATCTTTGGATCTGGAGCACTGTGAAGCTTGCTTTGAATAATGCTGTTCTACTGGTAGACAGACATAGGAAATGAGGGCACGATTACTAAGTAATGTAACATGGGGAAAAAAGGATTGGAACTTTTACTGGGTCAGGTGTAAGGACTGGTTCCTGGAGAGCTTTAATTGATACTGGTTATGGTAAACAGAACATAATGATGATGTGACTTGGGAAATATGAGTGAACAGAGCATGTGGTCTACTGTAGAAATGGTGTAAGTTACCTATATTTTTCTTGTTTGTATCGATTTCATTTATAAAAACAGATAATTAAGAGGATTGCAAAAATGACATAAGTATCTACATATAACATTGACCTGGGGTTCTGGCAGTTAAGCAATAAATGTCTGCTATAATCATAATGTTTTAAGTGTGGAATTTGAATAGTATTCTATTTATTTGGACATTATCAGTATCTCATATGTGAAAGGCATAGGTGGATAGAGTGGGCAGAGAAATTTTATACAGCACAAGCCCATTCTCTTAAAGAAAAAATCTGTGAAAGGATTTTTAAGGGTGTCTTACAATCCATTACTCCTCTACAGTAGTAAGCGAAGTCTGAGTAAAGGGGCCAGTGCTCTCTCGGATTCATCTGGTGGTCCTGGCCTTTGCACATCTGCCAGCCGGCCAGGCTCACCACCCCTGACTCCCGGGAAGGGGGAAGATGGGGACGCGTGACTCTTCTTACTACCCCCAAATTATAAACTGTGTACAGTCCTGGGCATGAAAAACTCAGTTCTAAAGGTTGAATTCAATTCACTTTTTCTATCGGGTCATAGAAAATATTTTTTGTTGTAGAGAATTTTTAAACAGAAAATACCATTTCAGTAGTTTATTTTAGCAACTCCAGGAGTTCATGGTGATTTCTAGGGGGAAATCTCTAAAAGAAAACAACAAAAGAAGATATTTATTTGCTGGAAAGAGTGATCATTTGTTGTACATAGATATACAATGGAAATTCCTTTTACACAGCACTTTGGAGGAATTAATCCATTGTAAATGAGGAGGGTGATACTAACTGAATCTTGAATGCTCACATGTTACATATACATTTATGAGGAGTTCTCAGCTGGTTACATTCCTATGGATATTTTTCATTAATTTTAGCATTCTCAACTGTTGTTCATATGGAAACTCAGAAACTCATTTCCTTTAGCTATGATAAGTATATAAGTATTTGTATATTACTTCATGACTCTTTTTATCTCTTCTCTCTAGTAGGTTTTTTTTTTTTTGAAACAAGATCTTGCTATATAGTTCAGGCGGCCGTGAACTCACTGTGTAGTCCGGGCTGGCCTCAAACTCTCAGAGATCTTCCCTCCTCAGTCTCCCAAATGCTGAGATATAGCCACTCACCACCTTGCCTGGCATCTAGTAGTTTTTTATATTGATGGGAGAATATAATGAAAAAATATGACTAATCTTTAATTCATTGTCTTTTTTTTTTTTTTTGCTTTTTGAGACAGGGTCTCGTGTTGTAGTTCAGGCTGGCCCTGAGCTCACTATGGTGCCCAGGCAAGCTGCCACGAACTCAGCAATCCTCCTGTCTCTGCCTCCCGAGTGCTGGGATTACAGGCGTAAGCCACCACGTCTGGCATTGTAGTATGCAGTGTTGATTGTTGGTGGGCATGTCTCCACACCCAGCATTAGATGTGGTTACCGGGGATCGAACTGAGGTCCTTGTGCTTGTGAGGCAGGCGCCAGAACCACTGAACTAACCCTCCGGCCCCATTGTCTTTTAAATTATTTACTGTGTTAGCTTTTTATTGACAAAAAATAGCCATGCAAGTTGACTTAAAAGGACACAAATTTATTTTGGTTCATGATTTCAGCAATCCCAATTCCTGGTTGCATGGCTCCATTAGTTTATGGTTGTTCCCCACAGTACCCCGTGGGTGGTACCACGGAGGAAGTCTGTTACCTCATGATACCCAGGAAGCCAGAAGCAGGCTTGATGTCACAACAGCACTTCAAGGGAATGAACTCCGGGCCCTAACACCTTCCCTGCTATGCCTTGGTCCTAAAGGTTCCAGCTTTTCCCAGCAGCACCACAGAAATATGCCTTTTACGCATGATCTTGAGGGAACAAGGAAGGTCAAAGCCACCACTCTTCTTTTCAGAAGAATCGCTCATGTTTATAGCTAATATTCTTACTGTGCTCAAGATGACAACGGAAACATTTTGATGTTTTATTTCTATTACTATTTCCTATGAAAACGCTTGTTTTAAATATTAGAAGCAAATTTGCTTTTCAATTCTTATAAAAGCGAGGCACCCGAGAAGTTGGTTGAAGATGCAATTTTACACCAGATAGAATTCATGTTAAGAGTCTTTGACAATGCAATGGTCCCAAGATTACTCCGCAGTACTCTTGTCCAGACAAGAAAGGTCTGACAGGAAATCAAGCAGGAGAAGACTGGGAGTCTTCCATCATTATGTAGACTTTCCCTTGCTCTTTCTACTCTTACTACCTTAATTAGCTCTGGTTTGGTTTCCTGGTATGTGTCAGGTACTATCTGCTAGGACGAGAGAGAGAGAGAGAGAGAGAGAGAGAGAGAGAGAGAGAGAGAGAGAGAGAGAGAGAGAGAGAGAGAGATGTTCTTTGTTTATTGCAGTAGTGTGAATTTTCCAAGAAGCAGATACCAGGGTGGGATTAAATATGCAAAGACTTCATTAAAGGAAAGAACTGTGTCAGACAAAATGAGGAGGAAATTGGGAAGGCTTTAAAATTTCCACTCCTGAGTGGAGAAGAAAGCAGGGAAGGTTGAGTGGAAACATACTAGATTACTGTGCATCCTAAAATAACAGGTTTCCTGAGAACATCTGGGCATCCTTGAGTCAAAATGAGCATGAAATTAGTTCTGTTTTTCACGGAAATAGACCTGCCTTCCTTTCCCTCCTTTTATCTTAAACAAAAGAGTTCATAAAAAGTATGCCAAATGGTCCCCCTAGTGGCATGGAAGAATAGCCCATTCTTCTCAAGCAGCGCCAATATAAGTTTAGAGACAGCTAGAAGTGCAAGACTCCAGGCAGCTGTTCCCTTGCAGACTACCACGTGATTTCATTTCCATACTGCTGCTAAGGCAAGCCAGCTCCCCAGTACCCTTTCTTTTTCTAGCATGGGCAGGGAAAAAAAAGTATCAAACAATCTGTTAATGAGCATTTGGTGCAGTGTAATGAATACAGGCTAATTCACTAATTGAGGCTCATTCCGCAAGTCTCCCCTAATAAGCATCTTAATGTGCTTAACTGCAAATGTCCAAAATAGTTATAGAGACGTGTGGAAATTTCTCATTCTGTATGTGAAAATTTTGATAATGTTGCAGTCTGATTAATTGAGAGAAAATGTTGCACTAACAATGAAGAAAATATAAAGGCATGAAAATAATACAATTGTATGTAAAACAAACTAATTGGCAACTAAAAGTATTTTTGTAATAACTGTTATTGTAATGTGATACCCATTTTAGTTTTCTAGGCATGCTAAATAAACCTGATATTGAAACTTTTCTTCATTATCTTGTTTAAGGATATAACAAATACACTAGTTAATATTTTATTAATTATAAATAAAAGACAAAATTATATTTATTGGGTTCATCCAAATTTACTTAATAAACCATTTAAAAAGATTAAAGTCAAAACAGGTTCAAATTATCCATTATATTAAAACTCTGTTTTGTCTTACCCTAACTTTCCTCCTCATTTGCTGCCCCTTTCTAATAGGCTTCATTCTCTCAGAAGAATAACCTCTCAAAACGATTCTCTTCAGGCTGGGGATTTAGCTCAAATGGTATTGCACCAACCCTGGATGCACAAAGGCCCGAGTTCAATCCCCAGTACCGCCAAAAAAAAAAAAAAAAAAAAAAAAAGAAAGAAAAGGCTCTCCTCCTCCACCCCTTACAGGGCTACTGCTAGCTCCAACGAACTTGGGCTAGAAAAGTAGTCTAGGATTTCTCAAAAAGTCTCTCTCAGGTTTTTGGGCTGGAGATTTTAGCTCAGCAGTTCTGGTGCCTGCCTAGCAAGCGCAAGGTCCCCGGTTCGATCCCTGATAACCACTTATAACAATACCAGGCATGGTATACTCAGGTCCATCAGCAATCAGTACCACACACCACAGGGCCATGCATAGTGGCTGATGTCTGTAATCCCAGTACTCTGGAGGCAGAGGCAGGAGGATTGCTGAGTTCGAGGCTTACCTGGGCTACTCAGTGAGCTCAGGGCCAGACTGAACTACAAAGTAAGACCCTGTCTCAAAAAAAGAAACAGTTTCCCTCAGGTTTTATATGGAAAGACAGATCTTCTTCACAGGGAAAGTAGGTCTCTCTCACACACACACAGGAACAAGAAGGGTCAAAATAAGCATTCATGTTTATATAGACTGGTTTTAAAAGCTCGAAGAAAATGACTTTGAAAGTGTGAATGTTTGCCATTCTTTGTCAACTCCTTGCATTTGTGGCATGTCACCCATTCCCTAGGGGTACAGTACACATTCTTAAGCAGAAAAGCCCAAGGGCAAATGCCGGTGGCCACCAAGATACTGCAAGTTTAGGAGCTCATTTCCTCTGGAGCATACTGATGGAAAGGAAAGCTTCAGAAATGTCAGCGCACAAAAGGAACACATTTTATTTTCCCTGATCTGTAACTACCCTAGAATGTTCGGACATCTCCTACTCTTTGGCCAGAGCAAGCTGCTGACCTCGGTGGGAGCAAACTATTTGAGGAGCCGTGAGTCGCGGTCAGTGAGCTATGCCATGGTCTGAACATGATGCTGAGAGGGTGTCGGCCTTGGTTCCCTGCATCTCCCTTTCTCAGCTGCTGACATTGAGACTGAAAAACCAAGTGTTAAATCTCTAGTGCTTGGTGAGTTCACTGTCAGGTACTTCTTGTAGGTATATTTATAATCAAAGCCACAGGGACAGACCTTGAAGATTTTTCTTTTTAAAAAAAATTTCATGTCACTTCTGAGAGTGGAAATAACGAGAGAACACGAGGTGTAACACCCAGAGGAGGTGAAAGCGACAGCTTTTACATCCTAGTACATTTTAAATTCTTCACATGAGCTTGCCATTGTGTTTATCCTATTTTTTTTTCTATTTTGCAGATGAATAAATAATACCTCCAAGTTTCTAATAAACTCACTGAAGCAGTCAACAGGGGAAGTTTCAACCAAGCTGGTTTAATTCTGAAGCTTGTATTCTAGGCTAAAGATTATTTTCTAGAAGGGCATTGTAGAATATAGCCCAGACAAGTAACATCAGCTTCATCTGGGAATTTGTTACAAAGGCACATTCTCAGATATACCTGCTGAGTCAGACATGGGGTCCAGGAATCTGGAGCCCAGGCAAGCCTGGAACTCAGCAATACACCTGCCTCTGCCTCCCGAGTGCTGGGATGACAGGCATGAGCTACTACGCTCAGCACTGTGGTATGTGGTATTGATTGCTGGTGGGCATGAGTCTCCACGCCCAGCATTGTATGTGGTTACTGAGATCAAACTCAGGACCTTGTGCTTGCGAGGCAGGCGCTGAAACCACTGAGCTAACCCTCCGGCCCAGGAATCTGACATTTTAATGTACTTTCTAGTCTGAAAAGGATGGTTCTATGACATCGTTATGTCTTGGCTCACATACTGCCTCCTTCATGTTAGGATCAGACATCCAAACATGGGATTAACCTGGCATGGCTTCTTGGGAAAATACGATTTTACCAATAAAAAATGATGATCTCTAACTCACATAATGACTCCTATCAATCACATTAACCGCCTCCACAAAAGGTTATCTTGGTGATTTATCCGTATCAGCTACTCTGCATGGTAACCCAGGCATTTAAAGATCCAGCTACAAAGGTATGATTAGAAAAACTGGGAGCGGAGTGAGGAACTGAGCTGGAAGAGGAAGTACAGGTATCTGTTCCTGCATGCAGATTTGAGAGTACTGAAGAGGCAGGATCCAGGTGCATGGTCACAAAAGGCCCCTCTGCAAAGCATCACTGAGGATAGCAAGATAAGAGACTGCAGGGCATGGCATACCAAGAAATCTAACACAGGGAGGCTGAGGCAGGAGAATCACACGTTGGAGCTCATCATAGGGAATTTAGAACTGAGTATGTAGTATCCGTTCTCAAAATTTAAAATATAAATAAATAACATAAGTGCTGAGGATGTAGCTGCTTAGTGACAAGGACCTAGGATCAGTCCCTAATATGGTGTACTACATAAGTAAATAAATGAGTTTATTTGAAAATTTTGAAAGATGGGAGACTAGGCCAGAATTTGAACTGGAAAGTTTCATATATTCTCATGTGATCCAGAAGTCAATTGCTAGATCATCTGCAATTGCTGTTTATTCATCTAGGAAATTAGACTTGTGATATGTACCTCACCAAGGTGTGATGATTATGTAAAATATTTCTAAACCATAGGCTTCAAATTTGCTTTCCTTTCCTTACCTGTGTCCCTTTCCTACTATAGCCCCAAGTTAAATAGCTTTATAATTTGATTATTAAGATTTATAGCTTTCGGTGTGTGTTAAATCAAAAGACCTGGAGACTTCGCATTGTAGAATCAAGATACTACAGCAAGATGAATTTTTTCCTTTGACATTTTTATGGAAAAAAATTAAACACTTAAAATAGTCTATTGTTAACATGGAGGAAAGAAGAAATTTCTTAATCACTAGAATAAATGTTACAATCTAGATGAGTTTCCTAAACCAGCTATGTTTGGAACTTAAACTCTAAAAGGGGAAGTTGAAGTAGTCTGGAGAAATGGATGGGAGTGCAGGTGATTTGGCTTGCTTCTCCTAACTTTGTTTTCTATTGGGAAACACCTAACAGAGTGTAATTCATAGTACCAGTGGTTCAACTAATATTTGAGGGCTGGAACTATTCAGTGAGCTCAATGACTTTGTAGAAACTACTGCTCCTTTCCATGTGGACATCAGAGTCTTAGAGAGGAGATAAGGGAAACCCACTCCGGGTAGTTATTAGTTAAGCAATATTTTCTTTTTGTAAGCTCTTGCTTGAGTAGAAGTTTGTGCTATTTACGCTAATCGGGGAAAATGTTCTCTAAGATTTTCAAGAATGTGAGTCATCACTCCTGGGAGACCATTTGAGCATCAGTAATAGACAACATATCTACTGGAGGCCTTGACAAAGTTCTGAGATTGGGCGTACTTGATTTGAAACTAGAAAGGTTTGAGTTTATTCCCTCAAATAAGACTTTTTATCTTCTTCCCAGTCCTTAAAATCTGAGCTGGTCTCATCCTCAGTGAAGGGTATTTTTAGAATACAGCTAAAATATCTGGCAGAGGTTTTGCTGCCCACCACGTGGATGGTCGCCCCGTCTCCCAGGACTGGTTGCACAGCAGTCCTGCGTCACCGCCGACCCCATTCTCCAGCCCTTTGATTGACTCGGTCCCTGTGCAGCTTCCCAGGTCCTTGAGGAGCCACTTCCCTACTCATTTCAGTCCTACGTGAGCAAACCTGCAGGGTCAGCTGGGGATAGTCCATGCACCACTTCCTTAAGTTGCAGTGTATGTCCTAACAAAACCTCTTCTAGCTGGATTTTTTGCTGATTCATGGCTTCTCTCTGGAGCAGAGGATGCTGAGCTACTGCACTAAGAGCTGGTAAAACAAAGGCTACTGGCACTGTCAGCAGGCAGCAACCAGAGGTGATAAAACCTAAGGTCAATGGCTGCAAGCAGTCAGCAGCCGGTTCTGGCAACACCAAAAGCATGTAGTAGGTGCAAACGGTGAAGCACCTTGGAAAACTGCTGGCAGCCACCTTCAGCTTTGGCCAGGAGAGCTCCCAAGGCCAGCCGGTAGCTGCTGGCTCTTAGCTGCAGTGGAGGCAGATTCCCCCTAAGAACTGACTCAGCTGTCACTCAAAGTCGGACCGAGGATTACCTCAGTGACACATCATCAGCAGCACCTTCTTTCCACTAATCCTCTCTGGGGGTGGCTAATACAGGCCTGGGTCTCAGACCCCAGACCAACCATTTCTGTCATTTGGAATGGGAGAATGCAATGCAATTGGTCCCCTACTCAGTTCCCTGGATCGTAGTACTATTAGTAACACACAAGAAATCTATATATTAGCATGCAGAGGACACCTACTAATAATAACAATGAAGCTACCCTGTCTGTCAGTAACAACCAAATCAGTAACAACAATAGCATCAAAGAAAACTGGATATTGACGTACCATAAGAACCATGGATGCACCACACTCAACAATAGAAAGGAATTTTATAATTATGGGATAAACATTAAGATAAATAAAAATTGGCACAGAATAAATATCTACTAAATTCAACAACTGTACTTCCACAAAGAATAGAAAATTATCCTACAGTAATAGCAGAGAGTTAACTATCTGAAGTTCACTAAATTTTTTTGCTTTTTGAGACAGGGTCTCACTTTGCAGTTCAGGCTGGCCCTGAGCTCACTATGGTGCCCAGGCAAGCCGCCGCGAACTCAGCAATCCTCCTGTCCCTGCCTCCCGAGTACTGGGATTACAGGCGTGAGCCACCACGTCCGGCATTATAGTATGCGGTGTTGATTGTTGGTGGGCATGTCTCCGCGCCCAGCATTATATGTGGTTACCAGGGATCGAACTCAGGACCTTGCGCTTGCGAGGCAGGTGCCAGAACCACTGAGCTAACCCTCTGGCCCCTGAAGTTCACTAAATTTGAATGTTAGAATAGTGCAGATTGAGAGAGTGGGGAACGCGAGAATGAAAGAAAAATTTGAAAAATTAACCAAGAAAATGAGGAGGAAAGAAAAGTGAAAGGAATTTTATTCTTTATGGAAACTTTTTAAATACCTGGTTTTCTTTAATATATTTTATCTGAATAGGCATCTTTTATTACATTTTAATTAAGTTTTATACTGTCCTGGACAAAAATTAACAAAAGACAGTATATTGAAAGAATGAAATATTTGGGTGTTTTATGGGGATTCTTGGTTCAATAGCACTTCTTCCTGTTGGTGCAGTGCAGAGAAGATTCTTTAACAAACGACGCTGCTTGGAAAAGGCTCAGAATAGTTTCTAAATTTATAATTCTGTTCCTGTCTTTCCATCACAAGTTCCATGGATAAGCTGCCCATTTCCATGTTCACTTCCTACCAAAACACAAGACCTTCCTGGCACCCATTTTTTCTGTTTGACACCCATTTTTTTCCATTTTTACTTTCTAGCTACTTCCTCTGAAATTGACAATATCAAGAACCATGAGCACTAGTTCTTACACTGGATCCCATTATTTCCCCAGTTCATGTGGAACCTTTTTGTTGTAAGTAAAATTTATCTATGTCTACAATGATGTGCATCTGTTCCCTCCTATTTGAGGACTATTTTACTCTACTCTACCCTGTCTCAGTGTCATCTCTGAAGGAAGATCTGCTGGTTTTCTATCTCTATTCCCTACTTGCTGTAATTTAAAAAACTTATAATTCTCTGTCCTATACTTTGTGGGAGATATGGGTGATTTTTCTTTTAAACTCCTTAATTATTGGCAGCATTTCTGGAGATTCTGATTTAGCAAAACTCTCTTATTCTACAGTGTCTAATAAGTTCTGTTTTCTGGGTATGTGTGATGTGAGTGAATGTGAACATATAATCCTGGTATAAAATATGTAGATTTGGTATGTGTGTACTTCTTTATCTAAGAGAATGAGCTCACTTCACTTATGGTATAGAGACTGAGCACTGTCTAAGATCTTCAATAAGTAGGGGAACTATAAGTTAGTCATTTACACACTTAGGCATTTATACATAAGGACTTATGTTTATGTTTGTGATGATTAGAAACTGTTTATACATGTGAATAAAAGAACCAGAATAAAAATCTTTGAGAGGGGTGGGGATGTAGCTTAGGAGCACCATGCCTCCCTAGCAAGTACAAGATCCTGAGTTTGATCCCTGGTATATCAGACACACACACACACACACACACACACACACACACATTAAAAGTTTCTCTCCTTTCTTGTCTTTGCTACTGTGTGAGCCTCATGAACTACTTCTCTTGTTACCTTAGCTGCCTAATGCATGCCTGTTTGCCATCCCTGCCTTGAAGCCAGCCAATTAGGGACTGAAACCTCTCTGAACTGGAAGCCAAAGAAAGCTCTTCCCTTTTAATTTGAGGTGTTGAGTATTTTGTCTCAGCAAGGAGAGAAAAGTAACTAATGCAGAAATTTGGTACCAGAGAACTAGGGTCGTTGCTGCGACACTCCCTGATCATGTGGCTCAAAGCTTTTGGAACTGGCTGTGGGAAAGGGAAGAGTTAGGAAAGATTCAGAGATGTTGGCTACACAAGCAGAGCTGGACAGCCTTAGGCCATTCTGTGTGAGATTCTGGTCAGAGCTCAGAAGACCAGATAAGCCAGTAAAGATGAGGCTCAGGAGGTTCCCACTGGGAAGATGAACTGCACTGGTTGCTGGACTCCAGACAGTGTGTGAGATGAGTTGGCAGAAAGTTTGCCTGAGACTGAAATTAGGGGTGGTGGACTAATTAATCTTGTAGAAGAAATTTCAAAGCAGGCAATGGCATGGAGACTGTTGGGGCCCTTCAGCCAGATCTATGTTGAGAATTAAGAGCAAATTGCCCATCAGAATGATTTAAGATGTTTTGAGTTTGGCCAGAAAGGAAGCTCTGGTAAAGCTGTGGACTACAAAGATAGAGCAGAGGAGATTTTAATTGCTGAGAAGAAATAGGAGATAGAAAAGATGGCCTGAGGCCATCACAGAAAGCAAGACTCCACTCTGCAGTCCCAGAGTTGTAGAGTGATTTTTCTTTGAGAAGAATGCCTCAGAGCACCATGTTCCAGAATGGCAGCAGCCTAGGGAAGTTGTTCCTCAGGATTTGATTAATAGGCACTGGACCCTGCCTGGAGAGAGACTGGCTGCTACTGCTCCAGCTGCCAGCAGACCTTGGCATCATCCACATGTCTTTGGTTTTAGGTTCACACAGAATGCAAGAGTAGAGGATTCAAGAAGGCTTCCACCCAGATTGCAGAAGAAGCCGTGGGAGGCCATGCCGTGTGCCTCTGAAAGGGCAGTGTGTGACGCTGTGAGTGTGAAGCCGAAGGTGCAGTGGAGACCTCAGGAGTTTGGGGAAGCCAGCAGTGTCCATCATCTGAGGAGACTGCAAGAAGGGAGCAGAGCCAGACCAAGAAAGAAGCTTTAAAAGCTATAACAATCCAGTACTACAGGGCCAGAGCCACACACCCCATTTGGAGTTCACAACTTGACACAGATCGTCTCACATGCTAGAAGTAAAACTGAGATTTAATGTTTGCCCTTCTAGATTTTAGACTTGTTTTGGTCCCACACCTTTGTATGCTTCTGTTTCTACATTTGGGGATGATAATGTCTATTTTATGCAATTGAATGTTGGAAGTGTTTAAGTTTCTTTTCATTTGTACAGGGTTTGCAACTAAGAGTTTGCCTGAAGTCTCAGAGGAGACTTTGGACTTGGACTTTACAGCAATGCTGAAATCATTAAGTCTTTGGGAACTCTTACAGATGGACCAAGTGTGTGTGTGTGTGTGTGTGTGTGTGTGTGTGTGTGTGTGTGTGTGTGTAAAAGGATATGCATGAGTCACGGGGGGCCTGAGGTGGATGTTATGGTTTATGTTTACATATCCCTACAAGAGCTTACGTGGATGAGGTCAGACTTTCTTTTTAACAGGTAGATGAATCTGGAAAATGTGATGTTAGGCTTAAGGGTGTATGACTACTAAACCACTACATGAGATTCATTAATTTGGCACTACCCTAACCCCTATAGTCTGAACAAGATAAAAGGGGTAGAAAGAAGCTGTTACACTCTCTCTTCCTTGATTTTGCTACATGGTAGGCTTCATAAACTCCCTCTCTTGTTACCTTTGCTGCCTTCTGTGTACCATGTTGTTTCTCCTCTGTGATGCCAGTTTGCTGTCCCTGCCTTAGAGCCAGCTGATTATGAAATGAAACCTCTCTGTACCTTAAGATAAATATACCTCTTTGCTTAGAGAGAGAGAGAGAGAGAGAGAGAGAGAGAGAGAGAGAGAGAGAGAGAGAGAGAGAGAGAGAAAGAAACTCTTGGAGGGCTGGAGATTTAAGCTCAGTGATTCTGGCACCTGCCTAGCAAGCACAGGGCCCCTAGTTTAATCCTAGGTAACCACATACAACAATACTGGGCTCGGTGACTCACACCCACCCACGATCAGTACCACATACCACAATGCAGGGTATGGTGGCTCACACCTGTAATTCTAGCACTCAGGAAGCAGAGGCAAGAGGATTGCTGAGTTTGAGGCTTGCCTGGGCTATACAGAGAGCTCAGGGCCAGCCTGAACTATAAAGCAGGACCCTGTCTAAAAAAACCAAACCAATCAAAACAACAACAACAAAAACTCTTAAAGATCATTTGCAAGGAAGTTTTTGGAACATTTAACTCGGTTGATAAGGGAACTTTCTCAGTGCCCTCAGAGTTCTTTCTAAATCTGTAAGTATCAAGTAATGTTTTCTTCACATTTATTACTAAATTAATAAACACATTAATTTTCTATCATTTTAGAAAAATAACAATGGTTTAGATCTTCAATGTTATTGATTGTTCTTCCTCCCTATGGCTTTCTTTGCTTTGATTTCATTTTAGCTCTCTGTCCTCTTTCTGAAAAAAAGAAAATAAAATCAGAAAGTAAAGCTTACAAATTTAACTTCTGTACATTCCTAACTACACCCCAGAGCCAGCTGAAAGCTCAGGAGTAGGAAACTCCCCCCAGCTAATCAGATGACTCCCTGGGTACCTGAGAGAGATATTAACACTGGAAATGCTAGGATACTCATCACAGTTCCTATCTAACGAAAAACTATCTAAAACATCCTTTAAGATTTCATATATATGTTAATTTCTTCCCCAGCAAAGTTAGATAGATATGGGTGTACTCATCATCTTATACTGAACTATATTATTCAGTATTGCTGAAGTTTTGTTTTTGTCGGTTTTGAAACATCATTCCCATCCTCTGTTTTGATAACACACTTCTCTTTTCTCTGGCTTTACGGTACTCACAGATCATATTTCACATACTGCTCTACTAGTTAAAACCTTTGCCTCTTGACCCTCAGTCAGGACATGGATTTCCCTTTGGCCAGTCTGTCTCAATATATCTTTGATACATTTACGTATGTTTAGAACTGCCATTTGGATCTCTGTGTGCCAGAAGAAAAGTAATCAAAAAGTAATTGCTTCAAAATATCTTAAGCATTTAGTGACTGACTTACTTGCCATGCAACAGGTAGTGTGTCACCAGTGGAGGTACCACAGTGAACTACAAGGGTGTTTCTGGCCTCTCCTCATACACAGATTTCAATTTCAGAAAAGAGCAACTCAGCAAACCTTCTTTAGTAACATGATCAAGTTATGGAAGGAAGTACAGTGTATTAGGGGAAGACAAGGTATTTATAGTGAGATTGGAGGGATCCTTGTCCAGTTAGAGACTTATATGAGGCCAAAGGTTGAACTGAAAATGTAAGGATAGAAGAAGGGGCTCTTACTTTGTTTTCTTGTCAACTCCAGCTAATTGGACCCCTCCAGCTGAAAGTGTAAGACACAGCAAGGCAGATAGGTGTCATGACTCCTGCTTTACTGTGTCCCACCCAACCTGATCAAAATATATTCACATGCATAGAAAAACGTTGTTACACTGGGCATTAATTTTGCAATGCTTTGTATGATAACAAAAGATGACTATAATAACGGTTGCAATCTGGAGATAAGAGGCCTCCACCTTAATAAAAATTGTAAGCCTGTGACGTTCACAGGAACAAAGCAGAAATTTCCTAACAAGACTGCTGAAGAAGGACTGAAGAAGAATGGGCACATGTTATTGGAGACGGAAGAAAGAAGACCATCATGTAGTAGAAGGTTTGACAACATTTTTGCATAAGGAAATTTAAAAAATACAAAGAGGACCTAACTGCCGCGTGTGGTGGCTCATGCCTGTAATCCCAGCACTCGGGAGGCAGAGGCAGGAGGATTGCTGAGTTCGAGGCTTGCCTGGGCTACATAGTGAGCTCAGGGCCAGCCTGAACTACAAAGCGAGACCCTGTCTCAAAAAAAAAAAAAAAAAAAAAAAAAAAAAAAAAAAAAAGAAAAGGATCTAACTGACTTCTGGACATAACTGGAAGATGTATAGGCAATGCATTAAAATATGACAGTTAGCTTCTTCCAACTTACTATGTTAAAATATAATAAGATAAAATTGAATTAACGAGAGAACCATTAAGTTTTTTGAGGGTAATTTAGTGGAATCATAAAGGAGTAAAAACTCATTTGATTCTAAAATAAATCTGCTTTTTATCACCAAAATATTCACTAAGTAAAAAGTAGCTTCAGTGCAAAAATTATATCCATTGTAGGCTGTAACCTCGTTTGTTAAGATTTCAAATAAGGAACCATATCCCAGAACTTTCAAGCTATTCAGAAAACCTTCTAAGTAAGCCCTTTAAGGAAACCAATCAGAGACTCTCATGATAAAACAGAGTGTCTCAGAATCTCAATGTCATTTTCTTATTGTAGCTTCACGTAGGACCAACACAGAGAAAACCCCAACTCAAAGAAAAGAGTGGGCGCATCTGTTATGTAAGAGAATAAATGACAGTAAATTCATAAGAAACCCACAAAATTTCTGAGCACCAAGTTATGTGAAGTGCTGTCATTTTTGGACTAAAATAAAGGTAGTGAATTTCAAACAAATTTTTGGGCCTCCAAACTTTCTGAAGACTGAAAGCAGCTGAAACTTCGCTATTTGAGGTGCATGAGGAATGAGGAGCACACAGGAGAGGAAAGAAGCATGGAAATGCAGTCTCAGGATCACCATTTCGTGTTGGCCACATGCAAGGTTTAAAACTGATTTCTTTCACTCACAGATCACCAGAGCAAGAAGAATCACCCTGAGGGCTGCGCATATGAAGAGATTCTTATATACCTGACCACGATTTGCATTACAAGATCCTGGACTCAGACCAGGACCATAATGGGAAGAAATGTGTGAAATTTGGGAGGGTATAATTACACATTGCATTAGGAGTAATTTATCACCAAGGTATGGAATACACTGATGAAAGATGACTCCAAATTCCTTGAAGGGATAAGTATAATTACCTTGCTTTTAATTTGGATTGTTCTTATTATTTACATAACTGTAGACTGTAGTAGAAATGACATTTGGAAAATCACTCTAGGGGGCACTAGTGACCCCCTAGTGGCAAATCTAGTTGTCCAGCTGCTCTTATGTTGAATGAAAGAGGGTAGAAAAACCAGGTGTATGGGAATTGGCTGCCAAAGGCAGAAGGCGCCAAGCAACTGAAAACAGACATGTGAAAATCAAGAATTGTACAAAATACACTTTGTTAGGGATTTACAGACAGAAGCATATTTTTGGTGACAAGAAGACAGGAAGGAGATTCTGCACAACCCAAAACAGGATGAAGAAATTTATCTGTTAAACTAGACATTTAATCTGTGATAAAGTGGAATATACCTGGACTTTCTAAAAAACTACCAACATGTTAAAAAAAAAACAGTTAAGAAACAGCACAATCTTCAGTGCATGGCACAAAAGATTGCATTATCTTCATGACTCTGTTTATCCTACAGGGCTTAGAATCTATGCCAATGTCACTTGTTGGCAGGATGGCAATTATAATCAAGATGGTTTTACACATGTCTCTACAAAAAAAAGAGAGGTAGAGAATGAGAGATAGAAAAAAAGGAGAGGAGGGATATAGGGGAATACATGTTTGAACAGCCCTGCTTGCTAATTCCAAGCCCAGTAAAAACTGTCAAAAGAAAAATGAAAAGAAAGTAATCAAACCAAGATCCAGAATTGAGGACACGAAATGCATGGACTCATTTTATGGAAACACCATCTCCTTAATTCTCAGTCACCTAGTCGGGGCCTCTTTTCATTCTGGAGCACAGATGTGATTCCATTTCTGACTACTGCAGAGAATATTGATCTCCCAAAGCCCAAAGACATTCAAAGGGTTACTTCCAGCACTTGCATCTTGTAGAGGTTAGAAATGCAACAACAAACAGTACCATCAATTAAACATCTCCACATAGTTATGGATCTATGACCTTAAAGTTCTAGAAATAAAGCATCTGCTAGATATTTAAGTGTGGGCAACTTCAAGCATGAACAGTAATTGAAACAAGGGAGGCACATTAAACAGCTCAGGCAGTATTAGTGGGAACAGACACATAGAGTTGACACTAGAAATGACCATAACAGACAGGCAGTTAAGTAATTATACATACATATTTTATGACCATGTTAAAAAGATTCATAGATATTATGTTTGTAGGAAAGAGGCAATTTCCTTGTCTTGATTTGGAAGAACACAAATGATTGACAAGAGAAATAATGCTCAAGTAAAGTTTGATGTTTGCATGAAAATTTACTAAATACAATGGGATACAGTAAAGCAGTAGTATCTTCGTTGGAATTGTGTAGAAAGCATGGTTCATGCACAGAAGAATTTGTATTTCCTCTTTCATAATCTGACATTGTCCGTGGCAGAATGTTACCCACCAAAAAACTATGGTTCCCAGATATTGAAGTTGTAATTCAGCTTTTATCAAACCAAAGCAGTTTTCACTGATGCATGTCAGAAATTTCAGAAGTTTATTTTTCTTGTTGATTTTCTTGATGTTAAGTTAAGATGCAAAAACTGAGAGGCTGGGTTCTATGATCAGCCTGGAGCTTCAATCATCAATGTGAAGATTAATTCTGGAACATCCTCATTTTAATAGTTTTGTGACTAAATAATAATAATAATAATAATAATAATAATAAAATTCTACTTGGTTAAGCCACTGAAATGTTAAAACTTATTTGTAATAGCACCAGATATTGTCCTCACTTGCTATTTTCCTGAACTGTTTATATTGTGATATTAAAGAAAGATGAAAAGAAGGATTGAAAATTTGGAGGTATCTAAGGTGGAGGGTTAACACATTTAACACATTTTCTTAAAGGCAAGTGCTAGAAAACTGGTGTGATCAAAATTCTCTTTTGAGATGTAAGCACAGAAAATCATTTAATTGTCTTTGATCCCTGCTTGTCTTGTCCATTAACACAGTATATCATTATGACCCAAGGCTTTTTGCTGTAATTTGCAACTTATGTCTGTGCCATTTTTATCCATTCCTAAGTACAGAAAGTGTGTGCAAGAAAGGATGAGAAATATCATTTGTAAAATGCAACATTCAGTGAACTTCTAATAACCTCCCATATCCACTAGCTTATATGCCACAGAAGTCAGACTCATTGAATGGTAAAATAATAGCACTCCCCCCCTTCACTGAACCTATTATTGTGTGTCTCACATTGTGAAGAAAAAAGAATGAAATGTAACCACTTGATATCTCTATTGTGTGTGTGTTGAAGTGTATAAAGGGAGAAAGAAGACCTTCAAGTATCTTAGCTCTATTTTCTACAGTAAGACATATTACATAACTACTCCTTGTTGAACTGTAATTATAATAGTGCCACCTTTATAAACATGAATACAGGGGAAACTAATTAGGTGCTGACAATAAGCAAATATTATTCCCTTAATTGATCTTCTTCTACTGGAAATCCTGCTTTGTTCCTGCTACTCCAGTGTGAATGACATTTGAATCATAACAGTGTCTCACAGAATGGTCTTTCATGGATGAAAAAGACAGCGCAATGTCACAGTCAATGAATACCTTTCCAACTCTTCACTAATCTCAAGTCAGTGAAATGCAGCTCCCCAACAACTGCATTTGCTGATTTGTAAACCTGCATAATTATAGCTGAAACTTCACTCTGCACATTTTTATATTCGAATATTTTGATAGTACCTTTGCTACATATTATTTTCACATAAATGGTTACTATGAAAAGCTGAACTTTGAGTTCCAATAAGGAATCTAGAGGGGAAAATGCAGTTTGATGGTTTATTACTTTTTGATCTCTTGTCCCAAAAGG
Source organism: Thryonomys swinderianus (assembly GCA_004025085.1). Classification (NCBI taxonomy): domain Eukaryota; kingdom Metazoa; phylum Chordata; class Mammalia; order Rodentia; family Thryonomyidae; genus Thryonomys; species Thryonomys swinderianus. The sequence goes on from PVIC010002416.1 coordinate 29,310, forward strand.
GCAGTCTGTCTGTCTATCTCTGTATCTCTCTCATCTCTGTTGTCTATCTCTACCTCTGTTTCCCTAACCTTCCCTTCTTCTTCCTCACCCACAACTGTCTCTATTCAGCACGTCTTCCAAAGAAGAAAGACCTGCTGAGGTGTGTTCACTTTTTGTCAGTGCAGCATAATACCTCATAAAGTAAACTTAAATTGAGAAAAATGTACTTTTGAATCATTATTAAGCTATTTAGATGGAGACTCAATTGGCTACCCTCCCTTGGCCCGTGGTTGGGCGAACAGTAGTGGCAACCAGAGTGCAGTAGAAGAAAACTGCTCACCCCATGGTGGCCAGGAACAAAGATGGCCAGGAACAAAGACAGACATGTGGCATCCTGGGAACTAAATACATGCTTAAAGGCATGTCCTTGCAGTCTAAGGACTGAAGTTTCCAACACCTCTCAAAGCCCATTAATCTCTTTATCAATCAATATATGAGTCCATTTGGGAGGTCAGAGCCTCCTGATCCAATCACCTTCTAAAGACACAGGTCTAAACACTGCTCTATCAGAGGCTGAACTTTCAAAGCAATAGCAGCTGGACTAAGCCTTCAACACCTATCAGAAGGCAACACCGGGGCAAGGAATTACCTCAGTTGTTCTGTGCCTGCCTTGCAAGCACAGGGTCCTGATTAGAATATGTCTTTGTGGAGATAATTCATTCACCAAAAGCCTCTCAACATTGAAACTACCTCCTGAGATACATGCTGAGACTGTGCTGGATGGGTGTGAGCATCTTCAAGCCCTTTAAAGAACACACATTTGATCATGAGACCCTAAAGCAGAATCACACTAGAATTTCCAGTTGGAATAGGATTCTCTTTTTTTGAAAAAGTGTATGTTAAGAAGCTGAGCTCCTATATGAATAAAATTAAGAAAATGACTCACCACATGATTTTCTCTCCTAAAGGATAAGAATCAATGGTTATTTGTATCTGATATACACATATTAAAAACTAGGTGCACATGAACCTATGCTCGTACATCAGGTCTCAAAAATACAGAAAATTGCCAGGCATGGTAGCTCATGCCTGTAATCCCAGCACTCAGGAGGCAGAGACAGGAAGATTGCTGAGTTCGAGGTTTGCCTGGGTTACATGGTGAGCTCAGGACCAGCCTGAACTACAAAGTGAGACCCTGTCTTAAAAAGAAAAACAAAAAGCAGAAAATGATATTCTGAGTTGAATGAAATGATTCTCAGTTTTTTTTCAATAATAACATTTGGTTTAAGGATGATGCACCTAACAAGCTTTAATGGTACACAGACAGCAAGCACAGAAGTAGGAGAAATACCAGTAACTCTCAATAAGATGAAATAAATGTATGTACTTAAATATTTTGAGCTAAATTGTTATTATCTATAAAATTGTTATAATAAGACTTCAGGTAGTTTTGGTAATGATTAAATGGCACAATGTAGAAAACAGGAAGTAGATTTTCTGACTCCTAAAAAATATTATTTGTAAAAATTTGTATGCATTTTCCAGGGCCAATAACAAATACTAAATACAGTAGGACATAGTAAAAAATAAACTATTAAAATGATTCTTATTTCATAATTTTTATCAGAAAATGTCAGGTAAAACAGATATATAATCAAAGGGTAGGAAATTAATGAACTTGAGATTGACAATGATCAACAGACAGATTATTAGATGGTAATGTGTATAATAACAGTAAAATGTCCTATGAGAATATAGATAGAAACTATATTTATCTGGGAGGGCATTTTGGGAAGTTTCTCATAGAAAGGTTTTAATGAACTTTTTGTGATGTTTGTCAGATACTGAGAGAGGAGAAGAGGAAAAACACAAAGACAGAGATGGAGTGAGACACAGAGGACATGAGAATGTAGGAAATCTTCAAGAAGTAACAACCGCTTTGTATTCACCTATCTGAGAACATGTTATTTCCACACCCACTACAGTACCTTCTTGCAAACATGCAAATCATTTACTTGTCATGTAATATACATGCTTGGAGCTTTCCTGGAAGCCTAATTCTGTCAATTTGTTTGGTCTTCATGCTATAAAATAATTTAAGAATGAGGTTATATTCTGATGGTTTTAAGTCTTACCACTGGTGCTACTACATTTTGGCATGTATTTAACCTACCTAAGTCTATTTACTAGTTATTGAAGTCTACACAATCATAGCTATTTTACAGGGGTATTATAAATAATAAATGACCTTATATTTATAAAACAACTGAATGTGTGGACTAGAGTCCATCAATAAATTGTAACTCCTCTGTCTCACATTACATAGGCTATTTCTCTTCAAGACTGAGATATTTTACTTTACTACTAATATTCAAACAGTAATACTTGTTTGAGAGTTGAAAAATGTTCCCTCGCCATCTTCTAGGAATACTGCAGTTTTGTCTGTTTCTCTTGGGTTTTATATGAATTTGAAGGAGAGAAAAACCACCCTTTTGTTATACCTGCTCAACTTGTAGCTTTCAGAAAAGGCATTATTTGGGGTTCTTTTGGGAGGGTTATGATATCTATGAATAATTAACTTTATCATTCTAAGGCTCTTCTTCCTCTTAATAAGTTTTTATGTTTTCCGAAAGCTTTCAATCATCATCTAGCTCTTTAAAACTGTAGGGGGAAATGATATTTAGTGATTACAGAAATGAAGCAATGGTTCACGAGCACATGATGATGAGGTTCAGAGCACTGATTTTCGGAGGCCAGACCAGAAAATTCCACACTGATGACTGAGAGCAGTCGCTATCGGTCAGGAACTGTGATTTCGACTGTCGATATTCATTTGTTTGTAAGTAGTCCAAATGTGACTATAATCTCATGTTAAGTGGTAAGGAAAGTAAAGCTCAGCACACAGGACTCCCTTGGTCACAGGCAGAAAACAGAGAAGTAGAGGTCAGAGGCTATTTACACTGCTGTACTGACCAGCTTCTGATACCACCATTACTGAGGGTCAGTGCAGTGAAGCATCTGAGGATGACTAGCTGGATCCATTCCCAGGAGAAGGACCTAGGGGTTCTTGGAGGAGAGCACAGAACATGGTGGACTCTTGTGCAAATCCTGCTCCAGGGTTTAGGAGATTTCAAATGTCCAACATATATCCATCCATCCACTTGTATTCCTGTGTACGTATGTATATATGGGCATGCGTAGATGCATATATGTAAACATATTTAAATATATATGTGCACATGTCCATATATGTGATATATCTGATTTGTGCAGATGAGCAAATATTTGCAGCGGCTCAACTATTTGCAGAAATTTCATAAATCAGAGTGTCTGGAAGAGAATGGAGACTACAAAAATCCATATGATTTCTCCTGTCCAATGTTGTTGTAAAAGACTTATTTTGTAAATACAGAGTCCCACCCAAAATGGAAATACACAGGCCAATGTTTGCCCAACAAACGGCATTACTGTGGTAGCCAGGCCCCTAGTGGATGGGATATATCCCTGACAAACTGCCAGGCCTTAGAGAAGAAGCTGGAAATGCACGTGCAGCCATCTCCATGACAAGGCCCTCCGAGCAGCACTTTGTTGTACTAATAAATGTCTGGAAGCAGACGGCGTCCACTTTGACCACTACTTATCACTGGAGAATCTAAAGGTAACTTGTATAAATCTCGCGATGTCTCCATAAATTTAGCACTAGTATATTTATCCGAGTTTTTTTTCTCTCTTCCTGAAAGATGTATATACTTTTTGGCTGACTGTATATGAGCTAAATAGCATTTGTATATTCTTTTAACAAATATTTACTCAACATCTACCCTAAGCCTCTTTCCTGAAACGCATACATTAAAGAATCCCATTCCCGTTCTTTTGAGTCACTCATAATCTACTGGGAATGTCAAACGTAATACATAAATACCTTGAAATCGACGTAAAAACTGAATAGAACAGTAGCGCAGGTCTCATGTGGGACTGTAAGGTGGAATTTAAACTGGGCTTTGGGTAACGCGAAGATTTCAAGTGACAAGGGCATCCCAGACAGAGGGGATGCCAGCACCGCGAGGAAGAACGCAGAGCCAAAATTGGCCTGGGAGACATAAGGCGGGGATACAAATGCGGCCTGTCTGCGCTCTCAGCAGGCCTTCCCAGCGCCTCCCGCTGCTCCCATCTATTTTCTGGCTCTGCAGTTCCCCCGCACTCCCAAGCCTACCATTACAGCCCATTCCCCCTCCCCCACCGCAGGGCCAAAACACGTGGGCGTGTGAGATAAGGCGGGGGAGCAGTGAGCGGCAAAATGGCGAGAGGAGGGTGTCAGGGTGTTGGGCTGGAGCAGGAGAGAGGGCGAAGGGCGCAGGAATGACAAGCACTCGGGCCTGGGAACTCCTCCATCGCCTCCTTTCACCTTGAAAGCTTTCTTGCTGTTCCATGGCCAACGTGGAGCTCTGCCATACGGTTTAGACTGACAGCGCAGATTCAAAGGGAAAACATACAGCAGATTGTCAAGCTCCACAAATGAGAGAATGAGAATGCAAAACAAAACAGAGATTGCCGATTATGTACAAAGGGAAATGTTTGAAGGGGAAAAAAAAAACTATCTTGAACAGTCATCCAATCAAGAACTTAATTCAGACACTTTCTCTCAAGCAATCACCAGCAGGTGATGCTAATTAGCCTGAATAGTTCACAGGTGCTACTCTGCACGGGAAATAAATAAAATAAAAAATAAATAGGGCAAGTGCAGCTTCTACATAGTGGCCTCCATTCTCCAAAACACTCTACAAATAGCTACTTTCACTGTCTTTTAAAGTCTAATGTGTTAGATCTGAAAACCACTGTGATTACCTTGCTAGTGTTCTTTCTCCTCAAAATGCAGTGACCCGAGCAGTCAACCATGCATCCACCATTCACTGACCCATCTGCTCACACACGGATTCACTTCTGCACACTGGCTCTGTGGTGTGCTGTGAACCAGATACTGCAGTTAGAGATATGATAGTCGAGTAAAATATATTGGTCTTGCTTTTATGGGCTTCCAGTCTAATAAAAAAATATACCAATTAAAATGAATAAGTGATTGGTTTCTTTTTCACTGTTTCCAGTGTAGGAAATATGTAGGGTAGTAGAAAATAAACACAGAGATTCAACCTAGTTTTATGGAGTTAAAGACTGCTTTCCTAAGATACTAAGAGCCGGGAGTAATTCAAGAAAAAGTAAAAGGTAAGTAGTACAAATGTCAGACAAAAGAAATAGAAACGTTTCTCAACCAAGAAAAATAGAACACAGAATCCAGAGAGACCTTATAATTGAAACTCAGAGAAAGCGGAGCATAATGCTAACAGGTACAGTGAAAACATTATTAAAAAGACTCATAAAGAACCCAGATCTAAATTCTAATTATCTTAAAATATTTTTTTTTCTTTTTTTGAGACAGGGTCTTGCTTTTGTAGTTCAGGCTGGCTCTGAGCTCACTATGTAGCCCAGGCAAGCCTCGAACTCAGCAATCCGCCTGTCTCTGCCTCCCAAGTGCTGGGATTACAGGCGTGAGCCACCACATCCGGCTATCTTAAAATATTTTAAACAAGTTTACATCATCTGCATCTGATAAGGCTTATGAGTGGACGAGAAAAGTTGCTTATTATGTGACAGAAAAGACTCTAGGGTGGTTGACAAAAACATTCCATTGGAATTTGTTTTAAACGTGGTAGAGATGGGGATTACTTTTCCTTTAGGATAAAAGTTCGTTACAGGGCTGGAGATTTAGCTTAAGTGGTACCATGCCTACCTTGGAAACACAAGGACCCGAGTTCAATCACTGGTAACACAGGAAAAAAAAAAATTCATTACAAAACACATTTGCTTTAACAGGATGAGCTTGAGTCTGGATGTTAGCAAAAAATGGTCATTGTGCATGAAAACACTAACAGGGCATGTAAAAAATAGGAGACAGATCAATGCAAACTTAAAACAGAAGGGATTAGAAAACTGAAGAAAAAGACATGTTCTGATCCAGATATGTATGTACGTGTGTGTGCCAGCGTACAATAAGTATAAGCAAAAGAGAGAAAGGGAGAGGAAAAGGGGAGGGAGAGAAAGAAAACAGGAGAGACCAACTAAATTTATATGTGGACTTACTGACTCACTGGTATAAACTTAATGTTCACAGTAAGTGAAAGAGCTCTCCATTTTTTTTTTTGGTAAAATGTTACACAGAAATTAATTATTTAAGGAAATACTATTTATCAATTGTAGCAGGTTACATTTTAGGCTGTAATACTCAAGGGAATCAAAATCACCGTGGAGATTAAAGAATATTCTATCTGAGAAGACAATAACCCCTGATGTACAAAACATGTGAGCAGAAGATACAGGAAGTTCACCTTCCTGGCAACTTCCTTGTTGAAGTGGTTGAGCGACCATTGTGTTCCCCACAGTTCATGCATCGTCTTCCTGGTTCCATTTACTGCGACTTCCTCAGCTTGTTCTGCCCGGCAGTTATAACCAAATGTATAAATCATTCAGGGGCATCCCGAGCCAGAGAACATTCTATCCACATTCCAGATGGCAGGGTGAGCAATCATTTTCCTCAGAAGAGGTTATCACTGTTTGAACCAATCACTGGCTCCCCTACTGTGTCCACCTGAAAGTCGCATGTTCACTGTGTTATGCAAAGTATGAGCATATGTCATGACTTAATGTATCAGTACTATGATATGTAGACATGCTATTAAGTAATGCTAATTATATACAAATTATTCCTGTTTCAACTGTATCATATGCTTTAGTAGGAGATCATGCCAAGGATGTTAGCATGTCTCTAACATCTACCATTTTTGTAAACTGCATTCCTATAAACCTGCATCTTAATATTAACTCTGAATTTCAGAACTTTCTTGGGAAACAATATTCCAGCATAATATGCACACATTATTTTCTTTACTTAGTTTCCTCGATGTGTCTATTTCTACCAAATGGTATTAATTTTGTGAGTGACAGTAACATGGCACTAAAAGAATGTTAAGTTTAAATGCATATTCTATATATTACAGAAAAAAATAAATTATGTATGGTCAGTAGACAAAACAAATATAACAGATATATTAGGTGTAAAAGATTTAAGTGTTGGTTTTAATAGAATATATGACTTATTTTAAAATTAATTCTATCATTTACTAATCATGTCTCCCTACTGAGTCATTCAACAGTTCTGCATCTCAGTTTCTTCTTCTGTATTATGGGAATTATAATGATTCTGACCTCTGGGGCTGACTGAGTCTGAATGTTAAATAAGTCTAGTATATAATCAACTCTACTGAAAGTGATTATAGTTGAAAATAGATAACAAAGGAGCTATGAAACTAATATAGACTACATAGCAAAAGATAAAACATTACAATGAATTCTTTGGACTTATCCAAGGTGCATAAGACAAAAGAGGAAAATAGTTTGGGAAAAAAACAAGAGTCAGCACCAGATGCAACACAATTAAACTGAACAGTCCCCAGTGTTTACAAGAAACTCCTCACTCACAATTACCCACACAAATCTATTCACTTAGAAACCCAGAGGGCTTTAAACCAAAGCACACATCTCTTCAGGGCCTCTTAAACTATTTTTATTTCTATCTAAATTTTATACACCCAGCAACACCAGTTATACACATCGGCAAGATTGCTATCTCAAGTTCAGATTCTCCCTACAATCTACTGGATATGTCATTCAATTCCACTCCGCTTGACTCATTCCAGCAATCATCTGAATTGTCCCTGTATATCATGCCCTGTAGGGGACAGTGTAAAAGGACTAAAGAGGGTTGTCACAGCCTGTGACTTTGTAGATGTCATTTATCTGGTTAAATTTTAAGCATTCTGTGATCAAAAGAATCTGGCTTAATGTTCAAGGCCATCTAATACTCCATGTGTTCATTGGGTGGGTTAGTGAATTTGTGTTTAGTGAACACTACGCAAATGTTGTGCAGCACACAAATTGAGAGGAGTTGTGCTGAAATAATTAAAGGATTGTATTCTGCAAAGGAGGCTGATTTGTTGCTCTTCGAATTACAAATATAATACCATGGGGTCAGTGGCGGAGAGAAATGAAACCTCATTTTTCCTACACACATAATGATCAGATGGTTCTTGCATGTGTTGATGTACCTGGCTTGCCGTTTTGATAAAGATCTCATTTTACAAGAGTGTGACTTAAGTGTAGAACTTCACAGTTGAATAAAATACACAACTGACCCTGGTGTGGTGTCATATGCCTGTATTCCCAGCACACTGGAGGACTGAGGCAAGAGGATCGTAATTCCAAGTCCTCCTTGGAAAACTTATCAAGACTTTCAAAATTTAAATAGAAAGCACCCCCAGTTTTAATCCCAAGTATTACACACACACATACACATACCCAAAATCTAAGGTGAAATACATCTAGGAAATATAATCACATATGTCTTTAGTGAAAGAAAACCAAGGACCACACAATTCTAGAGAGGTGTTTCTATACCTTTGGTCAGACCCTCAAAACTGTGCAACTGGTCTCCACTGCAGTTAGCTACTTTCAAGATGCTCCAAATGAGTCATATATAAAATGGTACTAAATTCTCCTGCCTGTCATTCTAGGTTCTAGATATGTGGGAGGGACCCATTCCCCTCTGGCTCTAGTTGCAACGTTATAGTCCACAGCAACTGTGACTCAAACCCTCAGATACTACTGTTGAAATTTCTCCCTTCTCAGTAGTTGTGACTGTAAAGTCCTTTCCAGGCCTCTGTGGTCCACTGCCATCTTCAGCCTTTTCAAACAGCTTGAGCCATAAAAATGTTTTAGACACTTACTGGAATAGTTCAGTTCCTTGGCATTGTAGACAGGTTGCATGTTTAAGGAGGCCAGCCCAACCTATGCAGTTAGACTGTGTGAAAAACTAAACAAACCAAAAGCCTGCAATGAACAAATACAAGATGGGGCTGGGATTCAGCTCTGTGGTTCTGGCACCTCCCTTGCCAGCGCAAGGTTCTGAATTTGATCTCTGGTACAAAATAAAATAAATAAATAAAATAAAATATGTGATGAAATCACACCACACCTGTTTAGACTAGAAAATATTTTCTTCTTCTTTAACAGGAGAACAGAGTAACAGGTAAACAGAGAGTAAAGAACTTCATAGGTGTGGAGGAGGAGGCACATCTTTTACATCAGCCATGAAAAAATAATGGCACTTTTAAGGCAGTGAGACACAGAAACATAGAGAAAGGTTTGAGATATTAATGTATGTGTACTGGTTTGTAACTTAAATATGGTGAAAAACTGCTGTCTTCATAGCTAAGTACTAAATATATATGTATATATATATGCATATATATATATACATATATATATATATATGGTCAGGTTTCAATATCTCTAAGGATAAACCCTCATTAAATTGTATCTCAATGACCCATTCTAATCAACACATTCCATTAAAATGTATAGTTGTTCCATTTTACTCATTCAGATAAGAAACATATTATCCAAGAACCCAATAAATTGATTATTATTCTTCAAAAACTTTAAATTGTCCTCCCTATAATTTGAATTGAGATAAGCAAAATAAATATGACCTTTAGCTACAGAATATAATTGTATAACATTGACTATATATATATATATATATATATATATATATATATATTTTTTTTTTTTTTTAAGACAGGGTCTTGCTTTGTAGTTCAGGCTGGCCCTGAGCTCACTATGTAGCCCAAGCAAGCCTCGAACTCAGCAATCCTCCTGTCTCTGCCTCTCAAGTGCTGGGATTACAGGCGTGAGCCACCACGCCTGGCTAAAAATAATTTAATTTCCACATCTGTTAATACAACTTTTAAAACACACACATTATACTGAACATGATTTTCCATACATATTTTCATCATCTTGACAATTAATGACTCCGGGATAAATGATTGTATTTCCAGTCTTAGAACTTCTTCTCATTGGCTTAAAATGGCAGTAACTTTTACATGAAATCCCAAATTTTTCACCCAAACATCTTCAGTACTGCTTTCTCTTCTCCGTCCTCTTGCCACTAATTAAGTTTTTCCTATTTCTGGCTTAGATCTTTACAACTTCCTAAGTATCCTCTCCTTCCTCTCTTTCATTCAATCCTTCCTTTATATTGCCAAAGTTGGCTTTCTAGATTTCAAAACTTCTTCGATAATTCCTCACGTAGGAACGTGTCAATATGACTAACTTCTTTAGAGAGTAGCCATTTTCCCAGCAGTATCAGAAGCCCTCTATAATCCACCATCATTTTGCCTTTCTGCATTTACAGTATCTCCTATCAACAGATTTTTAATTTGTTTATCTCTTTCTCCCTTACCGTTGGTTACTCTGGAGGATAATTTCCATGTAGATTGTTCTATCATATTATTTAACTTAGACATGAAAGACTAAAAACAAACCTTAAAGAGAGGATTGACTATAAACATACACAAAATATCTCAATATCATCACTATAAAATATGAGATACTGAATGTTTATGGAACAGCTGTGTGGTGCAGACTTTTAATTCATTTAAGATCTTTACATCAAAGCAGACACAATCAAATTCAAAACTGTCAGAAAAACAGTTTGTTTCTTCCTGCAAAGTCCTTTTCCAAACTTGCTTTTCTCTGCCTAGACAAATATTCCCTGTATTTACAGGACACTTGCAGAGATCTTGGAAAGGTATGTAAATTCACACTAAATAATGTATAATGCTTCCAGGAATCTGTTACCCAACTTGTTGCAGCAGTTGTACATATGGGCAGACAGAGGAGGACAGTGACAAGGGCAAAGCAGCTGCATCTCTTTTTTTAAACAAAGATAGAATAATGTGCATTTTCAATGTTATACAATTATATTCTGTAGCTAAAGGTCATATTTATTTTGCTTATCTCAATTCAAATTATAGGGAGGACAATTTAAAGTTTTTGAAGAATAATAATTTGTTGGGTTCTTGGATAATATGTTTCTTATCTGAATGAGTAAAATGGAACAACTATATATTTTAATGGAATATGTTGATTAGAATGGGCCATTGAGATACAATTTAATGAGGGTTTATCCTTAGAGATATTGAAACCTGACCCAATACCTCTGTTTATGGGTCTTCTCAATAATTATGAGTTCTTAAAAAAAAAAATGTCAAGCACGGTTGTTCACGGTTCACTCGTTCACAGAAGGAAATTGATTCACTACCTATCATGTTCTAGATTTAATGCATAGTTTGGGATTTACAGTTAGTGAAAGTGAACAATTTCCCTGATCTTATGAAGCAAATACTCTATTATTCTAAAGACATTCTGGTTAGGTATCCATGCAAATCAATGAATACGAAACTAAGAGAGTGCTATAAATGAGAGAAAGACGGTTCTGTAAAAACACATGATGATAAACGCCTGCTTGACAATAGTAGTGAAAAAAAAATATCCCAAAGGAAACAACACTTTGGAGGAGATCTGCAAGATGAGCAGGAACAAATGAGAAGAAATAAGGTAATTAGGAGTGGTGCAGTGCAATGATTAGCATGTGACCCCGGATGTACTCAAATTCTAGACTCAGTAACCTGGCATATGTTATGATAGTTAGCAAAAGGGCCTTGCTAAGGGGAATAGGCTCAAGATTCTTGGGTTATTTTAGAGGAGGGATTTTCCTGGGTAATTAAGGTACGTCCAAGGAAATCACAGAGGTAGGTACAGGGAAGACAGAGAAGGTAGCACAATGATGAAAGCAGAGACAGTGATAATGATGAGACAGGGATGGACAAAGCAGTGTTGAAGGAAGCACACTGATGACATCGGTGGCTTTAAAGATGAAACTCAACTGCAGCCAAAGAATGCTGGTGACCTCTAGGAGCTGGGATGGTATCAATAGAATTCCTTTCCAGAAGGTCCTGACAGTGGACCTCCCCATATACAGATATCTGGTACTTCTGACCTTCCAAAGTCAAAGAGTAATAAATTTCTTCTGCTTAAGTCACCAAGTGTGTACCAGTTTGTCACAGTAACAATAGTTACTATAGATAGGCTCTGAATTATGGAAGCATATTTAGAGGAAAAGAACTGTGATGAGAAAGAGCTTTGCATATTTGCAAAACTGAAAGAAAGCTGATATTGCTGAGGTACAGAAATCTAAGTCCTATGGGAAATTTAAAAATGTAAAAATATAGGTGATATTAGAAGCCATCTATTTCAAATCCTCATTGTATGAGTGAAGATAAAATACTGTTTGTGTAAGACCACAGAATTTATGAACAATAGAACTTGACAAATAACCAAAATGCAAACATATCCAGATTTGGTCTGAATACAATGTACATATCTACTCAGTTAGTTACAAAATATGTTGTAGCATCGTCTCTGTAGCAGAACAGGGCCCTGTGGCTGAGGAGACAGGAAGTAGGAAGGCTCAGGATGGAGCTGCTGATGTGCGGTGCTCCTGTCCTTATAATGGCAGTGCACTGTGTCTCCATCACCCTGCTGCATAGCAAGCTGCAAGCTTTCTGAAGGGAGAAAGTATCTCTATCTGCTCATATCAAGAAGCTGCCAAAGTATCTCAACTAAAAGTTGGTGAGTCCAGCAGAATTCATGCCTCCTGTTTTAACTAAAACAGACACACTTGTGTAAGGCTGGTAATTGAATATGGGAATGTGGATTTACTTGGTGTATGTGGGTGGGACCGGTGGGAGCCGCTTTAGCAATTTAACATGATTACACCAGCACAGTCAAGCTTGTATTTCATCATTTAATCCACATAACATCCCACCAGGCAGGGGGATATCTTAAAATGGCTGCATTTTCAGTGGGGTAGTCTTAGAAACTCATTGCTTATTACTAGCTCTTATAAAAACAAAGTCAGAACACTTTGGTTCAGTTTTATCCAAAGGAAAATGAGCATCTTCACAGTTACTATCAGAGAAATGTTAAAGACTGGATAATTTAATATTTAATGAGTGACCAAAACGTATTTTCAATGTTTAATTTTTGAAATGTATTACCATGACAGACACATGCCATTAATCTTCCTCAGCATAATCCCACTCCCTTTGAAGACCTATTTTTTATAAATCTTGTCATTTTCCAAAGCAGTTGTGGAAGTTCTCTTTAAAATATCTTGTGTTTCTGGGGCTGCCTCAAAGTCCTTAATCACTAGATAAGGGTTACTTTTCATGATCATTCTGACTTGAGGAACAGCCAAAAAGGACACTATCAGATCCAGTACATACAGCACATGAACATGCAAAACAGTGGTTTTATTTGACAGAAATTGTCATAACCACTTTGGTTTTGGACATTCAGATAGCAATAGGTCAGCGGAAAACACTCTGAAAGGCACTTTCAGAACTGCTTCCAAAAGGCGCGAGAGGAACAGGATCAGTTTGTTTGACACAATGGGGAATATTTCAGGAGGCATTAATGGCAGTATATCTGTTATTGTAATACATACAATTAAATGTTATTTTTTTTTTTTTGAGACAGGGTCTCGCTTTGTAGTTCAGGCTGGCCCTCAGCTCACAATGTAGCCCAGGCAAGTCTGGAACTCAGCAATCCTCCTGCCTCTGCCTCCCAAGTGCTGGGATGACAGGCGTGAGCCACCACGCCCAGCATTGTATGTGGTTACCGGGATCGAACTCAGGGTCTTGCACTTACAAGGCAGGCGCTGGAACCACTGAGCTAAATCTCCGGCCCCAAATGTTAAATATTTTTAAATCGTGTAGAATCTCCAAGAACCCATTCGGCAATGATTCCCCGAGTGAATAAAATAACAAATGAATCAATGACAGGGGAGTGTGAGCACGCAGGGCGAGGCAGCGCGTGTGCAGTGTAGAAGGGGTGAGAATTCCTGTGGCTCTGCTGGGGTGTATCAGGCGTGAACTGTGGAATCTGTGTACAAGGGACCCCGGTTTCTGGAGTATCCATATTACACCTTTATGGACACAGTGCTTTCACCTGAGAAATTCTATTTACTCATACGCTGTTCCTTCATTAGATAGTAAGCAGATGCAAGATTTTAAATCTCCCTTCCAACAAATTCTTTACAATATAACTAATGTATTGTGAACAGCATCATCAGCATGAATGTAAGATTATTAAGATAGATTTAACTGCATTGTTTTCAAAAAGTTTTAGTACTGAAGTTCTGACACTGTTCCTCATTCACGAACCATCACTAAAACTTTCTGTGTCCACCAGAAGAAATGGGGAGACACAGGGGGCAATAAAACTATGCTTTTTTTTTTCTCTTAAAAAAGTATGATTCACAAACTTTGAGGTTGTGTATTGGGCTAAATTATAGTTTTCAGTTTCTACACCGTCAGACTCTATTACTGATTTCTTAACCACACCCCTACATACCCTTTTTTAAAACCTTAGGGAGGACACAGAAAGGGTGCCTTCCAAAAAAAAGGACACTTCTCCATGTCTCACCCACGTTGTCGCCTCTGTTGGCTGCTGGGAGCTCCAAGTGTTGACATCGGAGAGCTGAAACCGCATTCAGGGAGGCTGTGGAGCTGCCTTTCAATCCTGCTCATGAGACCGCGGCAGCAGATGGCGTAAACCTCTCGGGTCTAAACTGTGTTTCATAGTGATCCATACTTTGTCAATTGAAAACAAGATGAGGTGAGGAAAACTGTATTGCTTGAAGTAAAAAAAAAAAAAATCTGTTCAATTTAGAGTTCTAAAACCAATAGGTTTTAGACAAGGAGTAGATAATGTTTCCTCAGTGGGTATGTGTGGTATCATTTAAACACGACCACACTGAAAAGGCCCATAGGGATTGTCAGGTTAATAACTCAATAATCTGGCCCTGGTTTTTCCAGTGGAAAACATGTCAGTGTATTTGTGAAAAAGAGAACACTGTGGTCTGATTGATTTATAACCACATTCTAAAATTTGCCATTTTATAGTTTCAAAATTTAGGCTATGGTGCCATCTTTATTTCCAAGTTTAAAAGCTGACAATGTACCCATCTAAAATGAGTAAATGAAAACTAATATGTCAAGTGAATATCATAAGAATCTGGCATGATGGCAGAATAGGTTACCTTCAGTCTAGTCAAAAATAAGTCCTTGGACATTTTAGATATGTAGCAACAATCAATAATGTGAGTTCTACCTGAGTTCAATAGCAAATTAAATCCTAATATGTAAGAAATAAAAACAGAACTTGAAGAGAAAGCATGACTTACTCAAATCAGCAGAGTGGCTGACCCCAGCACAGGCTATTCAGCCGTGAAGGGAAAGAGGAGTCTGAGGAGAAAGAGGAGCAGACAGAGAAGAGAGAAAGGAGACAGGTGAAGATAAAGGAGGGGAAAACAGTGTGTTGGGCTGAGGTTGGAGGCAAGTGGACCTCAGCCTTCAGGCGATGTTTTGAGAACTTTATATTGTTTCATGTGTAGTGAACTGAAAATAAGCACCTGATGAGGAGTTAGATACCAAGGCAGCTTTATCCTTTCGGTTCAGGAAAATGCACACACACTGCGTGTCCACATGCACGCACATAAACTTAAGGCGAGAAGCTGAGTGGGCCCGTCTGTCACACAGGCCAAACGGATACCGCCCGAATGCTCAGAGGACAGAAGTGAAGCGAATGACTTAGAGCTTGGGTGGGTGACCTTCCTGAGTGGGTGACCGATTTGGGGTACATAACTGACCAAATGTAAACCTCACAGCTCATCTTAGTAAATGAACGTGAGTGCACAATCGAGTGTAAATAAGCCATTATGAGTAAAAAGTAAATGCACAAAACTTAAAGAAATAGGATATACATTTGAGTAATTTTATATTCAATTAAAGCAAAGATTAAAAACCTTATTAAAATACAGGAGAAAATAAGAGTCTCACATATATCTAAAGTGGAATTTTAGATTGGAGGAATACAGGGGAAGGAGCAAAAAGAACTACTCCATCATAACTTCTGGCACTGGTAAAATTTACAGAGTTGGAAGTGGTGGTATTCCTCAATCCCAGCTCTCCAGAGGCTGAGACAGGAGGATCACAATGAGCTCAAGGGTGATGTGGAATGTTTGGCGAAACCCTGGCTCAAAAAACTAAAACAAATAAAAATATGAAACTTCAGATGTAGAAATACAAAACTTTCTAGTCAAAAATTGTATATTTTTAAAAATCTGGGTATACATCACCATAAAATTAAAATCCAGTTAAGGAAAGTGCATAACTTTCTTTCTGTTGTTTTTACTAACTTAAGAAAAAAATTATCAGATATTAGAAATAATAATTGTCCTCACTACAAGGAAAATATACAACAGACTATTATTTTAAAGTAGGTTAAAGTAAAACTACCTATCTGTAATTCTGTATTTAGGTAAGCCATTATATAAGAGTGAAGGCAAAATTAAGTATGTTTAAGGCAATGAGTGAAAAGTTTAACATTTATACACCTTTGTTGAAATAAACAGTGAATTACTTCAAGAAAAGAAAGAAAATTTAGAAATCAGAATTGAATATAAGAGCAATAAGATCTAATAAATATATAGTCAAATGTCATCTATCTTTTTGGTCGATATTTAAATAAGTTTGGTTACATTATTTTATCCTATGTTTATTTTTAACATTTTAAAACATGCAAAATGTGAGCTTTCTTTTCATGTAGGCATTTTCTCAGACATTAAGAACACACACTGCAAACTAATACTCACCTAAAAGAACTTGAAACTTTTAGAACTATATATATGGATGAAAACAAAAGATATGAAGAGATGATTGGAGACAACTGAATAAAATACAAACACAGAATTGTGGAACTTTATGGGAGAATTATGAGAAAAAGCCTAAGAATGTATACAGCCTAGTCAGGTATTTTTATTTTTTAAACGACATTAAAAAAGCCCTTCATCGTGACCATGAGGCCCAGCTGGCTGTCCTTAATCAAAGTTTAAAATTTTCTTTCGTCTTAAGTCTGGAGAGTGTGTGGCATTTGTAACTAAAAGATTCATAACTGTAACTGGAATAAAGAAATGTTTCTATAATCTAGTTTTTAAATGAATGACAGCATCTTTTTCAGTATTTCCAAAGACAGAAGAAACATCTATCCTAAAGTACAAGCATACTTATCTCTATGTAATATTACTCCAAAATCATGTGCAGAATTTATCCTATTTACAACCAAAATATTTGTAAATCAAACTCAACCAAAATATTTGTAACTCAAACCGGAGTAAACAAATGTCTCCACATTTGCTTCCACGCAAGTGACAGCATCAATTTCAGTAACTCCAAAAGACAGAAAATACATCTACTTTAGCACTAGCAAAAATTACCTCATGTAATATTTTTTTCCAAACTGAACCACATGATCAGAATGGCCCCACTGCTATAAAAAGGAGATAGGCCATACAACAGGGTCACCCTATTAGTCTCTCCTTAAGCACCAGAGTATGTAACGGAGGGGCAGCTCGTAAAGCAAAATACAGTTCTCATTCCTGAAAAGACAAGTAAATCAAGGCAATTAAAAGATTCAGTACAATGCTCTCTTAAGAAAATTAGATTTTGTACATTTCTTTTCCTGGACAGTCTATAAGTAGGATAATCTTGGTATCCAATTTTAAAATTCCTTTTTCAAACTCATCCGTATGATAATGATGTTGAGGTCAGAAAAATGAATACCTCAGCACCCAGGGCTCCAAGGACAAGTGGAAAGAAAGTGAGAATGAAAAGCACATAAAGAATATTTTAGGAAAGTGGCTAGAGAAGAAGTTACCTTGAAAACAAAGAAAGCATCCTCGATTACAAATCTAGTGAAAAAAAGAAAATTGCCAGGCGTGGTGGCTCACGCCTGTTATCCCAGCACTTGGGAGGCAGAGGCAAGAGGATTGCTGAGTTCGAGGCTTGCCTGGGCTACATAGTGAGCTCAGAGCCAGCCTGAACTACAAAGCGAGACCCTGTCTCAAAAAAAAAAAAAAAAAAGAAAAGAAAATTTACCTCAGATGATGACTAATTTGAGCAGAAATATAGAGCTATATAGAGCAGAGTAATATAGAGCAGAAAATAAAGCAAGTTACTGCAGTGTAGTCCTATGTGGAGACCCAGAAGCTACCCCTGTACTTTGCTTTCTCACTGCATAGACACATAGGAAATGCAAGGCAGCTGCAGAGCAGAGTCAAAGGATATGATGTCACCTTGACTGCAAGAAGCAATGGGCTCTGCGTCCCCGTTGCTTCTGATATTTTTCAAGGCATGTATACTCTAGGTCATTAGGCTGGTGACAGCTTGCCCCTTTCCATGCACATCCATGTCAACTTAGTACTGATATCTACCTTTTATTTTTAAAACTCATATATGTGAAGCACAAAATAAGAACAAC
This sequence comes from Thryonomys swinderianus, assembly GCA_004025085.1. Taxonomy (NCBI): domain Eukaryota; kingdom Metazoa; phylum Chordata; class Mammalia; order Rodentia; family Thryonomyidae; genus Thryonomys; species Thryonomys swinderianus. The sequence continues at coordinate 47,625 of PVIC010002416.1, forward strand.
CTGGAATCTTTAAGAACATTCCAGAACATTCAACAGGTTCTTGGAGCCCTGGGTGCCAAGGTATTTGTTTTTCTGACCTCAATAAGGTCAGAATCTTGAATCTGCAAGAATATTCCAGAACATTCTACACCCTGTACTTATAGAAAAGGAGAGAGATTATCAGTTGAGGAAGAATTCTCTCATGCTTTGTCATGGTGTGTGATATTTACTTTTAGACATCTACTGATATAGAAAACTATTATACTATATATAATGGTGATACTACAGTGTGGCTCTACCTTCAGTTACTCCTGCCAATCTACTTCTTGTCTTATACATTTCTAAACTCCAGTGTTAAAACCATCTATAATATGTATAAAGAATGAGTAAGCATTACTATTAGAATCATCTTGGCAAGGATAGTAACACATACCTTACATTTACACCCCAAATGATGGGACTCAGCTGAGTGCCAAGACCACAATGTCTAATACATGTTTCTTAAATGACATATGCATATGTTGCTGGACACTACTTGAATTCTGGTGAGGGAAGATTATTCAGTGAAGTAATAATCCTACCGAAAACAGTGAGCCTAGGACTGGATATGCAGTACCTAGCTGACTAGTTAGTTGACTAACATGGCTGTAACGAAGTACTGGACTACAATGTTGAGTGGCTGAAGAAAACAGAAATATGTTGTCTCATAGCACAGGAGCACAGAGGTTCCAAACTGAGATGTCAGAAGGGTTTGTTGGGCCGGGGATTTAGCTCAAGTGATACCGCACCTACCTTGAAAACAAAAGGCCCAGGTTTGATCCCTGGTACTGCCAAAAGAAAAAAAAAAAGTGTTTGTCTTTTTCCTGAAGTCTGAGGGAGCATTTCCTCTATGCCTGTATTCTACATTCTACAGGTTACAGGTGATCCTTAACTTGTAGTTGCAAATCTCCAGTATGTGTTAGATACCCACATGTGTGCTGGGTCACTTTATCATTTCCCCTAGTAAGAATACTAATCACATTGTATGAAGGATCCACACCCTACTTCAGTATGCATTCCAAAGAACCAATTATCACTGCAATTCTTTTATTTGTAAATGATAAGGTCATATTCTGACCTTCGGGGGGGGTTCAACTTTGGAGAAGCATTAATTACCCCCCCATCCATGATCAGTGACCTTGAAAATAGCCATTGAATAAGAATTTAAATGTAGGCCACTAAAAGAAAATATGATTAAATATTGAGTTGATAGACCTCATGTGTTATGTACTACTGTACAAAAAAGTTGAAGGGGAAATATTCAAATGTGATTCAAATATGATTGCATCTCTGCCTTTGACATCTGCCGTAGTTCAAGATTTTTATTTGCCCGGAGAGTTGTGAGATTGCAGCAGATTCACATTCCTTCTGCCCTGTCAGGGCCCAACCAACATCTTCTCATCTGCTTAAACTGACCAGTTAGAGGAAGCCCAGAGCAATGCTTGTTCTGGTTCTCTGTCCTCTGGGTGAGGAGAAAACAGGCAGAAGAGAGCAGGTAATTCGAAATTTCTCTTCCACGCTGAATGGCAATTTATTATCTTAATGTAAGAGAAAATAAAAGAACACCATGTCTGTCTTGATTTTTTGTCTCTTTCCCACAAATCTCCATCTCCATATTAATAACATTTTCCACTGAATATATTTCTCCAAATATCTCCTTCATCCCACTTTCTGCAATTGATCTATTTTTCTAACCAATTATCACCTTGTCAAGTAGGACAATGTTCTACACCACCATACATTTATTTCACTTTGCCATTCTTTATATTTTTCTTTAAAAATCTGCAATAGTATATATTTGCTTATGGCAGATATGCAAATATTCCGACTTCTACATATATAAACAAATATTTATGCAAATAGATATTAAACACTTTACAGACATTTCCTTAAGTGTATAAAAATTAATGTATAGATATACACAACAAATACTATTTTCTAAATACATATATTAGTTTAATATGGAATTCATGGTTTTACTGTAAAAGTATGTATACATTTATACATTAACTATAAGTTATTATGCATTGATTTACATAGAATTTTCAGTCATTACAGATACTGTTTTACATTATTTCATTGTGTACAGTCTCAGGTATGTATATTTATGGACACACATTTAATAAGAGTGATCTGATTGAAAACTGTACTTTACCTGTTTCATAGTAATAGCTTGACATCATTAATTTATAATGGTGACTGAAATGTTGGTCACATAATGTAAAAACCCTTACAGTGGGAGAGACAGTAGAAAGTACAAAATAGAAAATGGATTAGGTTGGGTAAGAAGAGTTGTGTGCTAGATTATAAATGCATAAATGTTATTTCTCTCCCTCTTTGAAGTTTTATGGTAACTTATACAGGTGTATGAGTTTAAAAAATAATTTCACTCTCTCCTGTGATTATCTGCCAGGCACTTAGGAAGTCAGTAGAAAGCTCAGCAAGTATCCAAAGCAAGTGGAGGCAGCTGGGCTGCAGCATTTGGAGTACTGGGCAGGGGGTGGGGGATGGGGGGAGTAACAGTATGAAAGTTCTTGGGCTGGCCTATGACACTTCAAGATAAGGAATACTGGTAACTGCTGATACACTGAGAAAGAAGACAATGTTCTTTTTGTCTTTGGCACACCCCTGTTTGCTAACGGTGCTGTTTTTCCATGAACGAGGCTTTTCCCAAGGTAGAAAAGACAGAAGTTGGAGTTACTGGAGTGATTTAAATTTATTCCAAGCCACTTGCATTGCTTTGGCTGGCTGTGCTCACTTGACCCTGGACACGTCATTTAACTTCCTAAGTATGTAGAGCAGTGGTATTAACCTACTTAGAAATAAGTAAATTAGTTTCACAATGCCTTGTGTATCTATTTAAATATTTTCAAAGGAGGGCTTATCTATACAGAGAGATATATGCCTTGTATAAGTGCATATAATGTACCTAACTCACAGAACGTATTTTTTTTTTTCCAGAAGTAGAAGAAAGTGGCCACCTGAAAAGGCTTGGAATGCAGAACCATGTGTGTCTGGAAACTGTCTTCACTGCTTAGTTCCTATGTTTTGGCTCACATTCATAAACTTCTCTGAAGCTTACTTAATCCTCACATCAACCCCATGGGTCATCCTCGCTTTTCAAATGAATAAATTAAGATAATTACATTTACATTACTTACCACATGGCAAAAAACAAAATCGGATGCTCTTTGAACACATTCTGCTCAATTCTCCCTTTTCCAAATGCACAAACATACAATTAGATACAATATTTGCAAAGTTTAATGTGAGACAGTTATTTTCCCAGAAATGCTAATAGTCTAGAGGACAAGGTTAGTACAGGCAGATAATTTACCCAGCATCAAATCCACCAGCATCAGAAATACAGAGTACCACCCCCCCACACACCCACCACTTCTTGAATAGTCCCTCCGGAGGTCACATACTACCTATACTTTCCAGAAGGTTCAGTTAGGGCTGGAGTATACTGTATGCTGTCTTGAGCATTTTCTTTTTTCTGTAAATCTCTAGTTTAAAAATAAAATCTAAATCTAAAGTTCTAAAAAAAAAGTATAAGGAATAAAATAGTTATAAAATAGAATAAATGAATGGGTTTTTATGTGATTAATACACGGTATGGCACGAAACACCAGAGAGGAGAGCTGAAAGGCACCCCACACCCTTAACAAGAAGCCACAGGCAAGCTTTCTGCGCAAATCCTCTAATCCTATTGATCCTGCCTGAAAAGCAGCGAGGCCGGTGCACAGCGCGGAAGGGTGGCACTCAGCAGCGGGCGCGCACGGCAGGCACCACACGCTTCGGGAAACTTAATCATATAACCCTCTTCATTACTCACGGAATCACTTGCTGTCAATACTCCAGCTACGGCCTCCCTGACTACTGCAGTTTAAGATCCTGTCAATCTTTTCCTCCGATTCCGGCAAGCAAATGCACTCAGAGCTGTTTACGGGCAGTATTTTCTCAGATGATAACATTACAGCATTCCTACGGCACGGAAACAGGAAACGAAAACGCATTCCAGTCTTTTCGATCTGGTGTTTCTTTGCAAAAGGCAAAGGGTTCTCGTATGGGAAAAGAGCTGGGGTAGAACTGCACTGCCATGCTACGCTCTGTGCCTGAGGAGGTTGGATTGCGCCGAGGACTGAGCTTTGATTGCGCTGAGGAAAATCCTGGCCTTAGCTGCATTGGGGTTTTGACACTAAGCGCCACCGCTGACTGTCTCGCCCTGTATCCTGCCCCGTGTACAGCATGGTATTGTGAAATCTCACAGTGACCTTGTGAATTCATCCCGGGCTCTTTATGCGAGGGCGCGGAAAATATCCTCAGCATAGAGCAACTGGTCCACACACACACATTAGTAAGACCGAGAAGCCCAAATCAGACCCTGGAATGCTGGTTCACAGAGACATTAAGTATACATTCAGCTACTTCTTGGTTATTATTGACTCAGAGATGAAATCTGTGCTTAGTCACTCACTTCGGAACCACAGGTACTACGGTTAGGGATTAATGTGATAAACTAGCATTAAACCCTTAGAAAATATTAATGTTCTGCCGTCAGACCTAAAGAATGGTCTGAGACCTAAGGCACTTAACAGAATCTATTTTCCTCCTGAATAAGTAAGTTGAAGCACCTCATCCAAGACCATTTCTTAAAACATTCAGTTCCAATCGCTAACTTTCTGGAGGACCTGGTTTTACGCTTTGGGGCCAGCGAGCTTCTTTTCTATACCCAAGGGCTACTGCAAAGACAAGTTTGCACCAAGTTATTTCTTCATCTCAGATCTAGCACAGTTTATTCAACCTGCTCTAAACCCTTGGTTAATTATCTTCAGCGTCTGTGCGTCCGCTGCACAGTCACTGCAGTAATCCTGGCTACCACGATTCCATCTCACATCCACAGAGTCACAGCATTTGTTACCTTCTCAACACTTTTAATGGTTATGGAATCCATTTTTTTTAATTAACTGCCATTGTAGGATTCTAATTCATTTCCTTCTGGTTTGTTCAAGGAGTCTTAAAATCAACAGTATTATTATTATTATTATTTTTTTTTTTTTTGAGACAGGGTCTCACTTTGTAGTTCAGGCTGGCCCTGAGCTCACTATGTAGCCCAGGCAAACCTCGAACTCAGCAATCCTCCTGTCTCTGCTTCCCAAATGCTGGGATGATAGGCGTGAGCCACCACACCCAGCACTGTGGTATGTGGTATTGATTGCTGGTGGGTGTGAGTCACCATGCCCAGCATTGTATGTGGTTACAGGGATTGAACTCAGGACCTTGCCCTTGTGAGGCAGGCACCAGAACCACAGAGCTAAATCTCTGGCCCAATCAACAGTATTATTCACTTTCCTTCAACAGAGCAAAATACCTGATGTTAGGATCTATTTCTTTCTGGTATTACTCATTAACTCAGCTATTTAGTTGGTCAATAGATATTTAAAGGGAATCTTTATACGTTAGGAGATGTTTTATCTATAGGTGTTAAATGATCAAAAAGATAGTCTCTCCTCTCACATTGGTATGGAAATAGACCATGATAAAGAAGATGCTGGGCTGGAGATTTAGCTCAGTGGTTCCAGTGCCTGCCTCCCAAGCGCAAGGCCCTGAGTTCAATCCCAGTAACCACATACAACGCTGGGCGTGGTGACTCACGCCCACCAGCAATCAATACCACATACCACAGTGCCAGGCATGGTGGCTCACACTTGTAATCCCAGCACTTGGGAGGCAGAGGCAGGAGGATTGCTGAGTTCCAGGCTTTCCTGGGCTACATAGTGAGCTCAGGGCCAGCCTGAACTACAAAGGGAGACCCTGTCTCAAAAAAAAAAAAAAAAAAAAAAAAAAAAAAAAAAAAAAAAGAAACACGCTAACATCAAGTACTTTGATAACAGCAAAAGAGAAGGACTATAAGGGAAGACGCAGAACTGTGCTATGTCATAGGCTGCCATGAGCTCCTCTCTGCAGAAAATACATTGGCACAGGGACCTGAGTGTAAGAAAAGAGCCCCCATGTTCAGATGGATGGAACACTGTCCCAGACAGTGGGCACAGCAAGTGCCAATGTCCATCTAAGATGAGAATGTGTTTAAAAATTAAGAATCAGTATAGATTTGTGGTTTTTATTATAAAGAAATCCATAAAGCAATATAATATGATCTTGGTTGGTTGTTTGGTTTTTTGAGTAAGATCTTACTATGTAGTTGAGGATGGCCATGAACTCACAATGATGCCAGGGCTGACCTTGAACTCATGGCAATCCTCCTGCCTTAGCCTCCAAAGTACTGTGATTATAGACATGTGCCACCACATCCTGCTTTATAAAACTCTATTTTGTTTGGACCCTGTAATCCTCAGCAGCCAGTACACTATCTGCCTACCACTTATCAGATATATAAAATATTTGTTAAAATGGAATAAATTTTTTTTATGTGTATCTTCTCCTACAGAATGACCTCTTTGGAATTTGGAACACTTATGTGTGCAACTTTTATGAATGTCACTGAATGTGACAAAAGAAAATTACCCAGGAAGTACTGCTTTCAATGAATGGATGAATAAGTAAATAACTGAATAAGGAAATGATGTAGACATAATTCAGTATCAAAATTATTGACACTTACAATTTCAACTGCAAGCTAATTTCTAAAACATAATATATGCTCTTAACCTAGCTTTGCCTTAGAGCAGGGAGAAAATAAAATGGGAAGTGGCAAAAAGACCTGATTCCCTCCCCAAGGAAGCAGGTTGCACGTGATTATTTGTCCTCTGGTTGGCGCTGCCCAAACCCTGAGGGGACTGTACTACTTACTGACTAATGGCTCATCCTGCTTCTTTTGCTACCACAGAGATCAATGGGCAAGCTGTGCACAAGATCAGGAATGCAGCAAGTTTGCAGCATAGGAAAAAGAAGACTGTAGCTGCCTGGTCTTACTAACTCCCCAACATCTGTGTGTGGATTTCCATTCAGAAAAAAATGCAGTTACATGTGTTAAGTCATTATGCAGCGAATACACAATTGTAATCAGTGACTAGAGGGGGAGAAGTATTAATCTTGAATCATTTCTTTTTTCTTTCTCTGTTCCTTATCTTGATCATAAACCTCATTTAAAGTTAAGTTTCATTTGATATTTTTATGGGAGGCCACTAAATCATTTATCTTGCTATTGAGCGGCTTGAGCCACCTGTGATACATGCGTGAGTGTCCAAAGCATGACTGAATCATTTGTGCAGCCTACTGTACAAGCCACCAGATAGGACAGTTGTGCAGGTACCACCAGTGGTCAAGACAGCAAGAATCTGTTCATGAGCAATCAGGCTGCAACTTTTAAGGGATGTGAATTTTATTTTTTGGCCATATACAATGAAACCCAGAAAGAGGAATCAACATAACCAAGATTATATAATGCCTAGATAGAGTGATAGAATTCATATTCTACTATGGCTCCACTTATGTTTTAAAAAAATAATAAGAGATTCAGTTTCCATAACTGTAAAATGGGTAGACCTTGCTTAACTCACAAATTAATTGGAAGATTTAGGTAGCTATAACTTTTATTCCCTTGCATGAAAGTGCAGAAGTATTAATGGAGTACACTGGACAATTTAACTGCTTAGTGCAAAAGATTTCTCTATTCAAAAATTTTTCTAGTACCCCCCCACACACACCTTCAGTCAGGTGGAGTAACCAGCTTCATTCCTAGCTCTTTGGGGAAAACCTAATCATAGGGGATTTTAATTTTCTTTGGCACCAAATGGACACTAAGACTGATCTTACTTTTTGAATTCAACTCTTCTGTGCTATCCACTCGGAATTTAACATACATTGGTATTATTCCTACTTTGATCTCAAATCTACATGAGTAACATTTTTTTTTTTTTTCACAAAGGAGACCTTTCAAGGCTGAGATCTATTCCCGTGTGCTGTTCTAGACCATCTTTCTCAGTGCTGGAGGTCTCCTGTTGAACTCCAAACCCTTTCACGACACATTAAAACTTTCATCTATAGTTGGCAACATCACTTGCTGGTCGCCGCCCAGATTTTTAGATGTCTTTAATATCTAAAAGATAAATAGGATGGAGATGATTTTGAAAAGGAAAATGTGATTGTTTCTATTCTATTCCAGTCAAAATTGTTTAAATATTGTTCCATGTTTTAAAAAATATGTAACTTCAGTTGTAACTGAAAGATTTAGAGACCAAGAAAGCTATTTTTCCCCCCAAGGTAAGACATTGTGTTAAGTGTCAAAGACACTGCAGTGGGTCATCTTTTTAATATGCTGTTAAATATTTTTTAATGATCTTTTGATCTTTCAAAAAAGTTGTTAAGAATAACCAAAAATGGGCCAGAGGATTAGCTCAGTGGTTCCGGTGCTTGCCTTGCAAGCACAAGGTCCTGAGCTCCCGGGTAACCACATACAATGCTGGGCGTGGAGACTCACGCCCACCAGCAATCAACGCCGCATACCACAATGCGGGGTGGGGGGGTGGGGGGGGGTGGCGCAAGCCTGTAAGCCCAGCACTCGGGAGGCAGAGACAGGAGGATTGCTGAGTTCTAGGCTTCCCTGGACTACATAGTGAGCTCAGAGCCAGCCTGAACTACAAAGCGAGACCCTGTCCCAAAAGAAAAAAAAAAAAAAGTCATTTAAATGTATTTTTACTTTCTAAATACCTTTGATATCTTGGCAAATGTTATGATGGACAAGAAATTACAATTTTGAATTTATTTAATAATATACATATTCTGTGCTTACTTTGGAAGAAGCACATATACTAAAATAATATGATATACATATTTTAATAAATATGTGCCCATATTTCATAATTTAATATTCAGTTAAAAATTTAATCTTAAAATATTCAGTTGACCACTTCTTAATCTACTTTAGGTTGCTCTGATTTTTGATCTATATTTTTGTTTCTATTCTTTGAAAAAAAATAACTTTGGTTACTGTACATACAAATTACAGTGTGTGGTAGAGAATGTGCACTGGTACAACCACTGTGGAAATCAGCATGAAGTCTCCTCAGAACACTAAAACTGGAAATTCTATTTGATCCAACTATCCCCTCTCTGGATATCTTCCTGAGGAGTTAAAGTCTTCATGTCACAGAGATATATGCAGGTCCGTGTTCCCAGCAGTACAAATCATATACCCTTGCTAAATCTCAGAAGTGGCCTTTATGTCCATCACCAGACAAAGAAATAAAGAAAATGTGGCATTTAGACACAGTGGAGTGTATCAAAATTACTCTTCCATAAAGAAGGATATGCTTGAGTCACTTTCAAGATAATGGAGGTACCTTGAGACTGTACCATTAGATGAAATAATTCAGAAACACAAATTTAAATAGCACATGGTTTCTCTTATATGAGAAAATACAAATAAAGAGTAAAAAAAGAAAAAGAAATAGTAAGAAATAGGGAGACAGAACTTTTACAAATGTGGAGACCAACAGATGAAAGATGGGCAAAAGGAGAGGAGGGAAAGAGGACGAAGAAGAGAATTAAAATGTGTTGTGGACACACACCAAGGCCCCACAAGGAATACAGTCATTATGTAAAGGAAACATACCAACAAAAAATAAACACTGGTGAAAAAATTAAAAGTAAAATAAACACATAAAAAACACTTAAACTCTTAAAAAGGTTTATCTTTGCAATGAGCACAGGGGAAGTGATCTGGGAGAATTTAAAAACTGTTTCCTTGAAATAAATTTTGCCATCCATTTATTTATCTTCCATATTCCTATCTAACATGGGATTTTCCTATATTTTAGGTCCAAAGAGTAAAATTTTGAAGTGAATTAAGATTTCTGTTGCTCTCAACAATCCATCCTACAGCAAGGGAAAAATAGAAACACACAAGCTCACTCATAACTATTATAAGAGACCTAACAAGAGATTTCTATTTTGTGTATCATGGTCGGCTTCTGTTGCTCTGTTTGTCTTTCCCATCTCTAGCTGGGTTTCTTCCCATCACCCACTGGTTAAACTACCATCAAGCATCTGTCCTACTCCTTTCTTTGTCTCTTGTTCTCAACTCTTCCAAATGACCTCTGTCTCGGCAGCTTTTTCATGAGCCAGAACCCCATACTCTGGCAAACTCAACATTTGCTAAGAGCTGATCTTGGACTGAATTTCTGTTTCAGGGCATTATTCCTGGTATTCTGGGTACACAGAGGACATTTGAGTGTAGGCCAAATACAAAGACAGAGGTGAAGTAAATTAGTCCTTGCAATCCAATTGTTATGGCTATTTTGAGTTTATTTCCTGTTTAGACCTAATATAAATTGACAAGTTGGGTAGGAGGATTGAAGGCAGAAAGAATGAGGAAGAAGGCAGACGGGCAGATGGACACATCCTAGAATCTGGCAGCCAGAACTTTAGGCATCTTTCTCATTTTCTTGACCTTCAAATCTTAAACTTGTTTTTTTCCAGGTTTAAGCAAATCCTTCCCACTTCATCATAAACCAGTGATGCTTTTGATGTTGTTTTACAGCCATTAACCTTATAGTTTCGGCTAAACCACACTTACCTTTTAATCCTCTAGAAAATAAATCTCTGTCTCTGTGTCTGTCTCTCTGTCTCTCTCATATATGCATGCTGTGTGTGTGTGTGTTATTATGAAAAAATGAACACATAGTTCTTTTTGAGGAAATAGAAAAACATGTTCCTCCGAAGTGTGGTGGTGCATGCCTGTTATTACACCACATTGGGAGGCTTTGGCAGGAGAATCACAAATTCAAGCCCAGTCCAGAAAGTTCAGTGATATCATGAGATCCTGTCTCAAAGCAAAATGAAAAAAAAAAAGTGGCTGAAGTGCAGTTCACTGTGAAGATCACTGGTTCAATCACAAGTACTAAAGAAAAGAAAGTTCTACCTTCCAGATCCAATGTTCTGTATTTTAGGGTCAACAATATTGCACTAATTCCCTAGGAGTATGAGAGCAAATCCATACATAAAAATGAATCATAGAAACATCTAGCCATACTGTTTTCTTTTAGAGAGACTTTTAATTATCCAATTTCTTACAAGTTTTTAAGACTTCAAGGCTAAGGTGAGATGTTACAAAAATTATTTCAGTCAGTTAGCATAAATATATAATGGCTTTGATCTTGACCTTCCTGTGTCAGCTTTGAAGAAACATTTCTGCCCTATAATCCCTCGTTGAAAACACTAACCTACTTCACTCCCTGTGATTCTGCAACTGAGGTAAATTTATGGTGATGACTTTAGCTGGTATGAATGAAGAGTTCAGAGGGCTATCAGGAGTAAATACTGGTATGAAGCTGCTAAGGTACTAACAGTAGAGTTTGGATGTTTCTTCCAACACAGTCAGAACCTCTAACCTAGATAACACCACAGCACATGAGCCCCAGTCTGCAGCACTAATGAGTTTTCCTAAAGACAGACGTAGGCCAATCTCACAGAAAGGATTCCCTCTTCAAATTCACACTCTTTGTCTTGTCAGCCCCCCAAAACCAAAAGCCTCACTCCACGTTCAGGCAGTTTGGGATGATTCCCCTTTGCTAGTGATGTTCTTCTTTCTGTTCTGTGCTCAGTTCCTGTCCTCACCTGGCTGCGCTCACCTCACAATCCCAGCCAACAGCACAGCCCGCCAGCACAGGTCCTCTGCTCTGTCCCTTTCACGTACAGCTGGTTTCCAGTGCTTGTACAATGTGAATGAGATAAATATTCACGAAATACTTACAATGTTCTCTGCCACAGGTGGGATGGAAAGCGAATACTATGAATAGCCATAACTTTGAACTTCAATGTGTTCTAAGAATTATGATGAGAAAGTAACATTAAAAGACATCTAGATGACTTTAATGATTTATAAGTATTTATAATTGTGAAAATACAGTAACAATCAAAAAGAGAATGAAATTATTCAATAAATGTAGTTTCTGGAAATGATAGTCATTTGGCATTACCTGTTTCTTGACATTTTAGAAAACTGAGTATTGTACCTTGTTTTAAGAGACACATAAGACACTTAATACATTATGTTGCATCTTCTTAAAGCTTGAGACAAGGACTTAGATGTTTAATTGTGAGAAAACACCAGGATTCAGGCAAAAGAAAGAGGCAAAGTGAGGAAGAAAAAAACAAAAGCCAATGAAACAGTACAATGATTATTGAGGTTCTTTCTGTGATCAATGGGGCCTTAATAAAGCCAGGACCTCTGGAGAAACATACAAATACCTCTTGGAATTTTCTTCTTCAAGTATGGGATATTGAAACATTTACCCAATAAGCTGTGTCCCCCCACCTCCCTTCCCTCTCATCATTGGTCAAAAGATGCCCCTGGGAAATTAACTTCTTTCAATATCCTGCAGAGGTCAGCTGCACCAGGCTATGCTCAGAGTAGAAAATGAAGGTGTGAAGCCACAGTACTTGAAGTGTAAAATTATTAGCAGGAAGAAAGGTGTCTATTTCAGTCATATCTGAGATCAGAGGCAAGGCCATGAATAACTGCTTGGGAAGCAGACATGTCTTCAATCTTGTCTTTGGGAAAACCTTCCAATGAGTAAATATATACTTCAGAACTTCAGGAATCAAGGACTTTCTTACATGAATTTAAAGAATAAACTGAAGTATACTCCTATTCTGCTCATTGTTTAAGCCAATGAAAGTTGAACTTAGATATTTAGAGAAGAAATTCTTTTATTGAGTTTTGTGTTGTAAACAGTCATCCCAGAAATGAAAAACTGAAATACATTTGATACAATTAGCTGAATGTGCAATAACAGATTCTAATCAGTAGAGATAAGTACAAGTCAGATATGAGTTGTGAAAGGTGACATTTAACATAGCCAAGTACTAGGAATTAATTTATATATCTTACCTGGCACTCCAAGGCTCACAAATTAAAATGAATGGAAGACCTGTGTGTCTTTAAAAACTGACAAAAGGAAGAAAGAAGTATTGGATGAATAGGTCCGTTATGGTAAAGAAGGGGAAGTGTATTAGTTTGATGTATATCTTTCTCAATCATTTCCAATTTTATAAATTACTCTAGCTTTAAAGATTTTGAAGAAATACCAGTATCTGGTATTGTCTACTTAAGCATTAAGGTCATAAATTAGAGTCTAATTTTATATTTTTAACTCATTCTTTTTAAAGATTAACAATGAAGTTGAAAAGGAAGGAAAACGGCGGTAACTAAAGGGTCTACTTAGGAGATTTGTATTAGCACAGAATATAAAGTATTAAAAAATTTTGGTGTAAAGTTGAAACTCAATGGCTGCTCTTATCAGAAAGGAAGACTGCACCCCTGTTGTAAAGATCTAAGTTATTCTAGCTGACACATGATCAAAGCAGATGAATTGTACCAATTTTTGTAAGGCTCATGAACAAGGATCGTCTGCTTTTTCATTTCCAGAGAGGAATCTTGGTTAAGAGATCCCAGAGAAAGTGCCATATGCTCTTCCATTGTCTACATATAGAAAAGGACTTCAATCAAAACTCATCTGAGGGAGAGCAGCTGGGCAGGCTCACTGCTGGCAATGTGGCGAATTGAGGAGAACAAAACAAGGGTCATTTCTCTTCGTGTACCTGAAGGTTACATTCTAGTTCTAATAATGAAGGTTATCTCAAAAGTGTCTGGTCACACCAGGTTACATGTACAATTTGGAGAAATCTATCAACTGAGAGGGTTATTTTCTTTTCTTGTGCTCTACCTGAGCATATATTCTAATTGTGGTTCTGTGATGAAAAGCTGCCACCAAACACACTGATGTCTGTTTCTAGGAGGGGAGAGAGTCTAGCTCAAATAAGAGCCAAACTGAGCATGAAGAAGGAAAAGAAGTGCTTAGGTGTAGGTAAAGCTAAGCCATGCATGGCAACAAGTACTTCCAAGGTATTGATGCCTGCCTTTTATCAAGCCAGTGACTAAAGCAGTGTGTCTTGCCTTCCTGAATATCTCATATTGTGCATCAGGAAAACATTTGATCCAGGAAGTATGAAATTCAATACCCATAATGAGAAGGGACAAATTTGCCGTAATAAACAGGAAAAAAATATTATGAATGGATGCTATGTTGCTAAAGATAATAACAGGGGCAAAGTGTTTTCTAAGAGACTAAATATAAAAAGAAGACAACAAAAAGATCTCATTAGACTCTTCTTAATAAGTATTTCTCTTTTGGAATCAGAGAAGATAAAATGCCTATATTAAAAAGTAGAACTTTAAAAATTAAAATAGCTACAGTCTATGCTAATCCTCAACATTATTAAGACTTTTGTTTAAGAACAACTCTACTGTATACTATGTAGTAGACATTAGAAATATGTCTCAACACTCAAAGCTTCTGTTTTCTCATTTGCAAAACAGGGTTAACATTATTTGTCCTAACTTAGTCACAGGTAATTTGCATAGGTCTGCAGATTCTACAGGGGAAAATAACTTGTGCAATGTCTACTACAAGTGCAGCAAAATAGTTCTTTACAGATTGTGGTTTAAAACATCAGTCCATCTGTCTATCAATCGGTCTATCTATCTATCTATCTATCTATCTATCTATCTATCTATCTATCATCTATCTATCATACCTGTTTCATTCTTGGCTCCTATATAATGTTTATGTCCAAGCACTTACTTGATGCTTTAATAATCAGCTGTGTCTCAAATTAAATTCAACATACATACTTTAATTATTTGTCCAAGGTTAATCTTTGGATTTTTACTAACCACACAATTTTATAAAAAACTAACCACATCTATTCTTAGAAACTTGGATTAGAGTATTTATTTACTTTACTTTTTTTGGCAACTGATCCATGCCTTTCCAAGAACACAGGTATCACCCATCTATGATTTTTTTTTCAAAGTAAGTTTAATACTAGCAGTTTTGTCAAACACACTTTTACCTTAGTTATAGTTTGGAAGCACACCTTAACTCTGACATTTAATTGCAGGACAAAACTTCATTCTGAACAAGACCTGAGATAAGGGTGTTTAGAAATGATTTTACTTGTCATATACAATGCAATATTTCAGTGGGGTTTTCCCCACCATTCCATGACCAGTGTTTATACATACTCTTATTTTAATTCCATCTCTAGAAGCTTTTCTAGAAATACTACTGCTTTCAAAAAACAAATAATGCTCACAATTACAATGATCTGCATTATGTCATTACATAATCTATTGAAAGGACAACTAAGTTTTATGACTAGGCAGCTCTTCTAGGTATAATATCAGGAAATATGTTTTATCATAAGTACAATGCTCTACACAACAACTAGAGTGATGGTCTAGGAATTAAACTTTAAACTATCAAGCCTCATTAAGGCCCAACTTTGGATTAGCATTTCACTCTCCTCAACTCTCAATCACTCACTCTGGAAGGAGACTTGTCCTGTGTTCAGAAGTGGAACACGGGACTCAGCTCCAGCCCATTAAAGCAATGCGAAGTTCTTGACTGAAATGACAGGCTCAGATCTGCACATGTGGTCCAGTGAAGCCAGTAAAATTCTCAGAAACGCTTCTTTGAATTTGATGAGAACAATCCTTAGAGTGCCTGTACAACTTTCTCAAAGCATTTGTGTTAGTAGCATTAGAAATATATCTGACACAGTAAGAGAAGCCAAGGGAGAGAAATCAGGTTCTGATGACAATGTTTACAATTATTTTATCATGATTATTTACAACTACCATGATTTTTTACAATTATTTATATGTACATATATATTGGCCACAGGCACCTTAAATGTACAATTTGGAGAAATCTATCAAGTGAGAGAACTATTTCCTTTATTGTGCTCTGAGCACATATTCTAATTGTGGTTCTGTGATGAAAAAGCTGTCACCAAACATCATATATAGACATATACACATATATATGTATATATATATATGTATATTTACATATACGTATATGGAGAAGTACTATTTTCATGGTGATCGCTTAACTTTCTGCTAGCTAGAGTCTAGGTGGCTATTTTTCATTTATCTCTTGCAACTTGTCTCTCCATTTACCCACCTAAAATTCTGATAATAAAGTCAGTCACAAATTACTGAATATATATATGCATATGTGTTACTAATATATATCACATATATGTAAATATATGCATGACTTTATATATTGATTAAATGTCCTAAGCCCCTGTATTTTTGATGCACAGCAGAATTTCTATTGAAAATTTGTTATATTAATCAATAAATACCTTTTGTTGACACTAATTTGATACGATAGAGTAGTAGGATTTTAAAATGATGTAGTGAGTGTTTTAAAATGATGTAGTGTACCTCTGAAAAACCACTGTACTTCTTTATTTGTGTGTGATACTGGGGACTGGACTCACGTCCTTGTGTTTCCAAGGTAGGCATAGTACCATTTACAGCAAATCCCCAGCCCTGTACCTTATTCTGTGACACAAGATTGAGTTTCTCCCTCCACCCATTCTCAGAAGCCTTGAACCAAGAGTGTCAGGCAAGAATTATTTCCATACCCTATGCTTAGTGATGTCCTGCTCCCAGCACATTCCTCTAAGCCGCGACCATAATGGATACATTAATTTTCCACTACCTCTTCACTCCATTAAATCTGTTTTCCTGAGCCAATACTTTGTCACAATGTAATGAAGGATATTACTGTAAATGTGTTCAGTGAGTATTACTGTAGGAAATTCTCCAAATCACAACAAAGTGTATTTTGGAATCCTAGCCATTATTAGCAACTGCTAATGAGGGTGGAGCCAATACTGTAAAATTTTCAAAGCCTACAAATCTTAATGAGATCATGAAGTGAGTGTACAATGCCACATTTTAGTTTAAGTGGCTTTTCTCAACAAAATCACTGTGTTGGACAGTCTCAGTAAGAAAATGAAATCATTTTGGTGCCGTGTTGGCCTCGGAGCTCCTACAAGTATATTTTAATGTTGGAGGTTAATATGTTAATATTTGCAATCGGTATGTGTATCTTAATAACGTGTAGGTTTTCACCACTGATGTCACTAAGCATGTGATAAACCTACAGCAAAATTAGTATAGCATCCTTAATGAAAAGATGGAAAGGATATTATTCCACATGCTAATAAAGTAAAATCTAAGTAAATGCTCAGAATCTTCATTAGGATTACTGCGCATAAGTGGCTGGCAGTCACAGTTCATCCATGCATCCTTTCCTATTTCTTTATCTTGAACTGAAATTAAGTAAATGAAAAGATAATGGCCCCTGTTTTGCATACTCATAATTGTATTCACTTAAATAAGTATCAGCATCATCTGGAATCTTTTGTTCATAAGCTGTTTCTTTTACACTTGCATAGTTGCTACTATACAATATGGACAGAGTTAATACACTTCTATAACCTATCATAATTTGTTGAACAATAACTCCATGTAGATGATATTTTATTTTATTATTTATTTATTTATTTATTTATTTATTTATTTATTTATTTATTTATTTATTTATTTATTTATTTGCTTTTTGAGACAGGGTCTCGCTTTGTAGTTCAGGCTGGCCCTGAGCTCACTATGTAGCCCAGGCAAGCCGCCGCAAACTCAGCAATCCTCCTGTCCCTGCCTCCCGAGTGCTGGGATGACAGGCATGAGCCACCACGTCCGGCATTGTGGCATGTGGTGTTGATTGTTGGTGGGCGTGAGTCTCCACACCCAGCATTATATGTGGTTACCGGGGATCGAACTGAGGACCTTGCGCTTGCGAGGCAGGTGCCGGAACCACTGAGCTAACCCTCCGGCCCTAGATGATATTTTAAATACGTGCTATGTCTTATACCAAGTTTTTCACTGTAATCTCTTATGGTTATTTTAGCCCCATTTCATAGATGAAGAAATGGAGATAACAAGAGTTTAAATAATTTCTTCAAGTTTAGGTGGGTTAAAAATTCTATGTGACCTGTTTGACTCCCAAAACAACACTCTTTACCACAATCCTTTTCAAGCGGAAAAACCTGAGGACTATGGAGAAGATCTCTGTAGATGCCCCAGATGTCAGAACCCCTCAGTGGAAAGGATACTTTCCTGGATGTTAAGGCGGACACTCTTCGCCTGTGATCACATCAGACTCCTGCAGGTTCTGATGCGAGTGGCAGAAGGTGCTTATAATACGGTCATCTGCAGGATACTGCTAGCTCTTAATGTAAAACTAATGCCCTGTAATAGAAGTCCACACAGGACAGGACATAGAGAATTGGAGGCCTTTTTTTTTTTTAAATACAGACACAGGCACTTAGGAATCTATAGACTGGAGTTTGAAGCTATTTCAGAAAGAAGTGTTGTGATGATTAGAGTAAAAATGCAAAGACCCCTACATAGCATATGTCTCGGGAAATGGGAGATGCTCACTTTCACAGTTTTAATAATAGCAGCCAACAACCAGGAACATTTTTTCCCCTGGGGGTGATATGGGTCAGGTGTAGCTGGCCAAGACTGTCTTTTGTTCTTTTGAGCTAGACATTTGACAGGCTGACATGATTACAATGTCTTTTTCTCTACCTTTGTAAACTTCTCGGCTAGATGTGTCAATGTTGTGACCCTGCACTATGGGAAGAGGACGAAAATGAGCTCCAAACTGGTGATGGAAAATACTCCCTGTTATGAACTCCAGGTGTTAAGCAAACTAATGGACTTGTCACACTAGACATGGTACAATATTGAAATATAAGTACATCACTGAATTCTTTTTTTTTCCTCTCCCTCCCTTTTTGGGTTTATATGTGATTTATTGTATGTGATCATTCCACAGGCATCAATGTTATAAGGCTGCTTTACATTGTGTTGTGTTGCTTTATTTGAGAATTTGTTTTAATATTTACTCTAGTCTTACAAACTAACTTCACTCCTGCATCTCTAGGAAAGTAAATGAAAAATAAAATTCAGTACACATTTCTTTTAGAATAAGTGTTGAATAACCAGTGGTTTTATGGTGCATTTATTAAATACCAAGTATGGAATAAGAATTATCTAGGCCCTTGTGCAACATCAAGCCAAAAAAGACACATTTTCTGCCTGCACAGAACTTATAGTCTGATGTGCAAAACAGAAATATACAGTGGCCCCTTTCTTGTCCAAGCTTTCACTCTAAACCTACTGCAAATTGTTTTATTCCAAAGTAAGATCAAGTTTACTATATGCATTTAGAATATTAAATCTGGGATGACAAACATGTTTGAGGCAAGGTGCCTTGCTGCTCCATCCCTGATCATGACAGGCATCACTAGTCAACCCCTCACTGGATCACCGTGTGGACAAAAACTTTTCTCCAGAAATGCTTTCTAGACAGATATTAACCTCACTGTTTAAAAGAGAGACACAGGAACTGTTCTTCTTGGCTCTTTGTGATTTCATTCACCAATACCATGATTCCAGAAAGATAAAAAGCCACCTTAAGTGACTCTGCTTCACAGATGCAAATCTGGAAGCTGGATCCAGATCTCCTAAAACTCCCTTTTATCCCATCACACATCTCTATTCCTTTGTCATAAAGAACCTCAAAGAAGGGTCATATGAAAATACAAATGTTTGGAGAAGAAGGAAGATTTTGTGATTCTACATCGAAGGCAAAGTATAAATGAATAATCCCATATTTCATTTCTTTAAGTTATTTTGATTCATCGACTGCTTTCTGCTTGCTGCCTGAGAAAAGAGATACTGGTTCCATGCTCAGAGTACGATCAGAAATTCCGCTTTTCTGAAACAAATCTTAAAATCACGATGAATCACACCTAATTCTTAAGCTTAGAACCTAATGTGACAATTAAGTACAGTGGATGAATCTGGCACTTTTATGATACAAGGTAATTTCGGCAAGTACTATTCCAATTTCACTTAGATCTCTGATTTGAATATTGTATTCTAAGTAGGAGTAAAACAATCCTCACATCATCATTATTGTTATGTAATAGGATATCTTAACATTAGGAGTGTACTTTTCAATATTCTTCAAGATATTTTTAAACCATCACAAATGTCTTTACAGCTGCACTTAGAAGGCTCCTTCAAGAGCTGAAACAATTGTCTTCCAAGACACATGAAACTATGTCAAAAAGCACTGAATTGTTTTTCACTTCATCTTATAAAAAAGTAAACTGTATCTTTCAATTCTCATTTTTAGGGACATCAAAATTATAATAAATCAGTGCAAGTTAGCACTAGACAAATTTTACATTCAAACAGGCTAAAAATAGTGCCTAGTATATGGAATAAAAAGTTTCATCACATTTAACCTCATTTTCACATTTGCACTGATGTAACAGAGAGCTTAATACCCTCAAAGGAATAAAAGATAGCAATGAAACTAATTCAGAGATATATTTATTCCAAAATCTGGATTATGCAAGGTTTCTCTTTTGTGACCAAGAAGAAGAAAGAGTATTTTATACAATTTTTTCCATTGTTTAGTGACACAATAGAAGTGTAGGTAACACAGTCCCTCCAGTCAAATTTGTACCAGCTTGAAGACAAAAATAACAAGTCTGTAATAATATAAACGTATAAGTGGGTATATAAATAATAAATGCAATCTTTCTTTACAATAGAATACCAACTAATACAATTAGAAATAGTGGTGTTATTTGGAAAACCTGTTTAGTATCTACAAAAGAAGTACTGATTCAGGAAAGTACAGTCAATGAATACTCGTATTTGATACAGACTGTGATATTTAAATAATCTGAAATTATCTCCTTAACATCCTTCCTCAGTCAAAAAACTGAATGAAAAGAAAAACCGACAACAATGCACTAGAAACTATGACAGTTATCACCTAATTCAAGTGATGGAGGGTAATATGGTCCACAACAGGACATTTAGAAATCATGTTACACCTGATAGAATGCCATAGGGAAAACTTGGAATTCCTCCAGTGGAATTGAAGTTTCAAAAGCAACTCTGAATCTAATGATGAAACATGTCCACATCAGGGTTTATTCTGCAAGATAACTGTCTGAAAATAATAGACAGTCATATAAATGAAAATTCAAGGGAATATTGAGGAACTCTTCCAGATTAAGGGAAACTGAGGAGGTATGATATCCAAGCACATACAGTGAGAACTCAGATACTGACTGAGTCCCTTCGCCATAAAGAAGACAGACAGTATATAATTTAACTGCTTGCTGTGTTTGGTCATAGACTGTAAACAGAACAAAAATTAGTGATTTACTAACATATTTATATCTGGGTGTTTGTCACCTATAAAACTTTTGAAAGTCTGAAATTTCAGTACTGAGGGAAGCTAAGGTGTAAGCTGTGAGTTTGAGGCCCTCTTAGGCTACATAGTGGGTTTGAGGCTGGCCCAATTTACAGAGGGACCCTGTCTTAATGCCCCACCAAAGAATGATGTAACTCTAGGAGGAGCATTTGTCAGGCGATTCAAATTAGGTTAGTTTATGAGGATAGGGCCACAATAAGTGCACTAGTGGCTTTGTAAGAAAAGGACAAAACCAAGTGGAACAGATTAACCTTTCTCAAATGTGATGTTCCACCATGGCATTGGGACTCTGCAGAGTCTACAGGCAAAAAAGCTCCACCAGCAAATACAACCGCCCTTCACATTTTGCATCACATAGCATCTAGAATGAAAAGGACAAACTGCTTTCTTGACCAATTTCCCAGGGTGCCCTACTCAGTTGTAGTGACAGGAAAAAAGGCCTGCACAGCAGCTATAGTTTGAACATTCAAAGACTACATATTTACAGATTAGTTTCCTATTATGCTGGTGAGCTATTGCTACCAAGTATTTGTGGTAGACACTGTTCTTGGTGCGTGTTGGGATTCGAACTGTATTTAAAAATATACAAACATGATATCTATGTACAAAATAAAGGGCAAACTTATAAGAAATTATCGGAAAGTAAGGAAGTAATAGTAGAAGTTATATGTGTAGTATGAAACCAGGACAGACTCAAATGAATATAATGATGAATGATAGTTGTGTCTGCTTAGGGATTTAGTTCTTTACCAAATTGTATAATTGAATAATGTTGTTACTGAACAAGTAGGAAAATTCCTCTGAGCTTGTATTCTTACTTGCAAAAAGGAATAATACTGTCAAGTCAGAGCATATTTGTAAAATGATTAAATGCAAATTTACTAGCATCCATATTGATATACAGTAAGTATTCATTAAATAGTAATTTTGCTTGATTAACTTTCTTACATTTTTGAAGACTTACTTTCTCCTTCATAGGAAGAAAAAGGGAAATTGAGCATCCTGTGATGTGAAAAATATGGATTTATTATTTCTGAGTTATTTTTATATGCCTTCCTATAGTACTTCCTTCCCCCATCTGGGGTATGAACAGAGAGTAATCACAGCTAGCTACTTAAAACCTCATTTGCAAAGATTAAATCTGATAGGAAAGGAAAAGAATCCTTTGTGAAGCTGTTTTTGAGGGAAGGACTGTAACTGCAGGAGAATGTACTACAGAGGACACTATCAGCCTTTCGCCCGCCTCTCTTTCTGGTGTTAGTATCCGTGCTTCGGCACAAGCTCACAACTGCTGGAACTATGTAAGGATAGTTACATATTTTGTAAGTCTCACCTATCCTGTGAGAAGAATGGTGGCATAAGGCTGGGGCCGTTTGCCACCTACATCTTAAAAGAGAGCACCTTTCCTCTTTGGTTACTTCCTCTGTGTCGCAATGTCATACCCAGTTCTGAGTATTTAAGTGTAATTTCTCACTCAGTGACAAAACTCCAGATTTGTTGGAACAATTTTGGTATTCAAGATGAAACAGCCTCCTTGTATTACTGTGAACCAAGGTACCCAGAAGCCCCTATGAATTTCCTATTTCCATATGCACCAGATTTTCACATTCTGAAATGTTTCTTATGGGAACATGAGAAAACAGTTATAATTAAACTTAAGTAGGGAAAGTATTTTTAACATACTCTGTGGGATATATCCTGGGGAAGGGGCCATGAAGGCAAATCCTTCATTATTGAACACCTGAGGGTCCCTGAGTCAGAGTGGGCCTGCTCTCTTATCGCACCAGCTGAATCGTGTATATTTAGTAAATGAACAAAAGTGCTTCTTTGGAGCAAGGGCATAGAAAGAGGAACCTTCATTTTATCCATGTCCACATTTCACTTTGAAGCAATCTATATACATTTCTTGGCTGGAACAGAAGTAGACTTGCATTCATTTATAAAAATGCCATCCTACTCAGAAGTCAAAGCAAAGTATTTGCAAAAGAATCATCTGCTACTTGCTTTGTAGAAGAAAATGAAATAATCATCACATTCAGGAAAGAGATTTCTCTTACTTTTTTTTTTTTTTTGTGTGTGTGTGTGTGTGGTACTGAGGATCGAACTCCAGCCCTTGTTTGTCCAAGGTTGGTGCGGTACTGTTTGAGCTAAATCCCCAGCCCTTACCTATCTTCTTTACTCTTCTGTTCTCCTGGATACAAAAAAGAACTTCTGTTTCAATTCCCACACTCAAGACATGAATTTCCTTAGCCTATAATCAACTACCATGAAGTTAATGGCTTAATACAATACTTACTACCGTTTAGTAACGGGAGGCAGAAATCCAAACTGGGTTTCCCTGGGTTCTAATCAAGGTGCCAACTGTGCTGTGTTCTTTGTAATGACCTCACAGGGCAACACATTTTCTTCTGTTCTTTTTCAAAGTCATCTACTGTCTACTGTCGACTGTCTTCAAGCCCACAGCACTGACTTCTTTCTCCACATTCTTCCCCACTTACTAAGGGTTGCTGTATCATTACTCTGGATCTAATGGACAGTCCAGATTAAAGCTCCCCCCTCCAGGCCAATTAATAGCAACCTCAATTTGACATGGGATTTTGATTCTCCATGGTCCACGCAAGTAATTAACTCACAAGCGCAGAAGATTAGGAGGCTGTGATCTTGTGGCCACCTTACTTAGCCTAATAATAGTAAAAATTGTGACAAGAAAAATCAACAATATAGAACCACAGAGAAAAATATACATTTCATAAATATTGTTTTTACTTCAGCTAGACACAAACAACAGCATGCTAAAATATCACATATTGTGTGACTTTATTTTTTTAACTTACAAACTAAGCTTTGTGGGTAGTACTTAACATGAGTTAGACACTGGAAGCCAAGGAGGAAGGCAGGGTGCTGCTGGTACTGATGTTTGTGTGTCTTAATGCTGACTGTATGAGTGTACTCAGCAGAAGTTTAGGGTGCTGTTAATTTATAATGTATGCACTTTTCTGCATATTTAATTTCTATTTTTTTATAAAAATGAGTTTACTGCAAGATTAAGGAAATGTTATACATTTCTCACCTCATAAACTACAAATATGCAACATCACACAAGCAACACTGCATATCAAAACTATACTTGGAATTCACCACCTTCCACCATTTCCTTAAAATGTGCATCATACAGTAATGTTAATTAATTTTTAAATATGTTGAGTAGTATTTTTAAATAGGAGAAAGGTTGTGAGAAAATCACTGATCAATACGTATGAAAACAACATATGAGGACTAAAAGAAGATGCACCACTCTATTTTGTAAATACTGTTAAGTTCACTTATTATTCTTATATCATCCCCTTTCCAAATGTATGTCCCAGGTTGAACTATGGTATAACTAACAGCACATTTACTTTTCTTACAAAATCAATGAAGTCTTCTGAACAGCACTGATTGTGGAAGTGTCACATGTAGCTGAAGGACAGTGTGCACCGCCCTGCTCCACAGCGCAGGCGCCAGCAAACTCCTGACCACCGACCGGCCACTCACAGTCTAACAGAGCCGTGGTGAATCTGGGCCGCACGCATATTAGGAAGGCTCTAAAAGACTGACCATTGCTGTTCTGGCACATCCCACAGTATCTTTTGATGGGAGTTAAAATTATTCCTTTTTAAAGCAATCCAAGTGCATGTATGATTAAAGCAGATATGAAAATGTTTTAGTCTGTGATGAATACGGTGTAACACATGGATTCTGGCAAGGACTTTTGCTTCGACTGAATCCTAGTTATAGACTAACCCAGATAAGTGACTCTTCAGAAAAGTGCCAAGCTGACTTCAGGGAGGAGGGTACACTCTTGTGGAACACTAGAACTTCGTGTATAAGGAGGTTTAAAAGATGAACTTCACATTCTTTATGATTAAATGCAAGCTAGTTGTGATTCCTAAGAAAAATTATAGCATGAGAATTATAGCATTGCGGTAAACTCATTTTTATAAAAAAATGGAAATTAAACATGCAGAAAAGTGCATGCATTATAAGTTAACAGCACCCTAAATTTCTGCTAAGTACGCTCATACAGTTAGCATTAAGACACACAAACATCAGTACCAGCAGCACTTATCAAATCATGTGAATTTGTATGCCTACTGCCTCTTCCTACAATATTATGAGGGAAAATAACACACTCTCTGATAATTTAGTCTTTAAGATATTAAATAATTTTCTCTAATTTAGACTGTTCTTGTTAGCCTGTCTTCATCAAAGAAAAATAATGACATGAGAATCCACTACATAGTAAAATAACGTGCTAAGCTAACAGTAAATGAATGCATACGGGTGAAATCAAACTGGTAGATTTTACATTGTCTTCAATGGAAAAACCTGAGTGACAGACAGCTGTCCCAAAATCAATATTTTAATGATTTTAAGCATTTTGTATATAAAACTTATTCATGACAATAAGATTCCCTGGAGGATTCAGTGGCTTTAAATAACAGACTTCAGTTTGGTAGTCTGAACCAGGCCTGCCTAGAAGTGAGTGCCTGACTTTGGAATAATAAAGGAACAGGGGCGTTTCTGGATATTCAAAATATATATTATCAGCTAACATAGAGAGGTAATTTCCTGGTCCACAGAAGTACTGTGATTACTAACAAATGCAAAAGAGACTCCCACATATTTTTCAAATACCACCACATCCCAAATATCACAGCACCAAGGGTCTCCCAAGGGTAGTGTGCTAAATCATTCGTCTTTTGGGGATCCTCTATTTGCCTTTATTTGTAAAGAACTGTTGAGGTTAACCACATGTAAAACACTACAAATACTGAAGAGTTGAAGATGACCTGTTTACTCTTCAGAACTCATTATCCAGTATCTCAGTCAGAGTATCTAATCTGTTTAACCAAAGGCATCTATTACTTAGGACCTACTGCGAATCAGATATTTTATAGATGTTAAAATTCAAATACAAATCTATTGTCATCCTTGTCTATCAGCCATCGCAATTTTTCCCCCATCTACCACCTGCCTGAAAATCACATCATATTGTCCACATACTTCCATCAAGCACTGCTGAGTGGTTCGACCCCCACAAAGAAAAAAGAAAAAAAAAACCCTCTCAATTTGGCCTTGAAAACCAGCCATGACTATTCTCAGCTCAAACTTGTACTCTACCTTCTGGTGGTCTGGCAACAAGTTTTGCAAATGTAGCAGAATCCAAGAACAACTCTTGTCTCTTTGGAAAGTCTCCAGTGGCTTACCAGAACTCTTTCCTGAAATGGACAGTCATTGGCAGGCACCAGCTCTGACCAGTTTAACATTATGTTTTTTCTTTCTTGTCTTCAGTTGAAAGAGTGGAGACAGCTTAAGATAGAAAGAGTATGTTCCAGTCAGAGGAATGGAGTTGGCAAAACTTCTTATCTGTGCAGAGAGCCAGAGCCAAGTGCTGCAGATTGTACATCAGAGCTGATCTTAAGAACCAGAATTTGGAATGACAACCTTGAGAATTATATTCACATGCTTAGCTGACCCTTGGAAGGAAACGTCCAATTATCTCACTCATTTGGCTAAATATTTCATTCTACAAGTAACATCAGTAACCTTGCAGTTCTGAGAGACTAGATTGAATGACTAGTGGAAAAAAAATCCTGCCTTCAAAACAAGAATACTGTTATGAGTTTGTATCTTAATTCTGAAAGAGAATCAAATGCTTGGGGCACACTTTGTAGCACAGAAAAATGTTGGCTTAGGCCCTGCAGGCAGCCTTAAGTGAATTTATCCCAGATCCCTTTTCTGACTATGACATTTAGACAAGTTAGGCAAATGGTGTGGATTTCTTCATGGATCAAATTCTATGTACCTGGTAACACTGTCGTGATGGTTAAGTCAAACAAATCAATGTCTTATAAATGGAAGGAAGTGAAAATTTGTTCTTATAGCATTATTCTATGAATAGTGGATATATAATACAGAAATTCTATAGAATTTCTACATCACTGACAAGAGCAAAATTAAGTCCTATCTTCTGGTATGTGAAGGAAGCATAATAAGAAAACAGATCGTTTAACACAGAACTTAATTCACCTCAAGAATTCAAAATCCATGGAACAGGTCCTGGGATTTAGCTCAAGTGGTACCATTTTTGATTTAATATTTTGATTCAAATAGTTCTGCAGAGTACAGATGGTACCCAATGTTCCAAACACCAGAAAAAAGTATTATACTCCTGGAAGGGCTGAAAAAGTCAATCCAAAAATGAAGATACAAGCATTTTCCCAAAGGGATTTCATATTGATGCACAAATGATTACTCTTTAAAATCTTTACTATAGTCAGTCTTTTGTAACTGAAAATAAGCACTCGTAGTATCCCAGAAGGGTTGGAATGGATTAAGTGATACCCTACTGATGGCTTTTCAGAATAATAAGTAGCTCCTCATGAGGTAAGTATAAAACACCAAAATTGTACAAGCTTTAGAGTTATAAAGACCTTGATTTGAACAAAACTACACCATTTTACAATTGTATGACACTGAGTGATACTCTTAAACTATGTTATTCTGTCCTTGCATTCATAAAATTGGAAATACATGCCGGGGTATATATGTATATAGACATAGGTGTACATATACATATATTTTTAAAATTAATTTATTTCTGCCTGTGCACTCAAGAGGCAACCTTTAACTTGATTGATATTCTCAGCTGAAAGAGAACATTCTGTGGGACAGAGGTGAGGACTCCAGTGGATACAGGGAGCTGGCCTGCATAGAATGTGTTCCTAGTAGCTGTCGCGATGCTCTGTGATTTCAGGAGTGAGAGCCCTTGAGAGGAGCAAAGGGGACTTTCAAAGAAAACGGGGCATACCAGAAACACACAGTGTAGGATAAAACACATGGGACACTCATAATCTTCTCCTCCTGCTAGCTAGTCTTTGCTTCTGAATGTTAATGCTTCTGGTGCTGTCCAAGAGGCAGATCTCAAAGTGGGAGGTTTTTGTGTTATCTTGTGCTCATCTTTTTTCCAGTTGACCAAGAGAACTCAGTGGTTAGGGGTGTAGGTGAGGTGGAAGATGTATTTAGTGTATATAATTCCCTAACATGTACATTACATCACAGTTACCATGATTTTCTACATTTGGAGAAGTCATCTAATATCTATCCTTCTAGCAAATTTCAAGTATAAAAAACAGTATTATTATCTGTATTCACAGTATTTTACATTAGAATTCTAGAATTTATTCTTCTGGAAAAAATTGAATCTCCATAGCCATTAATCAGTATCTTTTCTTTTTTCCTTTCCTATCTCTAGCCACAGAAAAATACCTAATTTCTGCTTGTATAAATTTGACTTTTTTAGATTTTATATACAAGTAAGGTCATGCACAGTTTATTATTATTATTTTATTTTATTATTATTATTATTAGGCTTATTTTTTAGATACATCCTTTTTCTTCAGATTCTTTGGTTGCAAATTGCAAGATTTCTTTTTTATTTTTTTTTTTTTATCTTTTGAGACAGGGTCTTGCTTTGTAGTTCAGCCTGGCCCTGAGCTCACTATGGTGCCCAGGCAAGCCTCGAACTCAGCAATCCTCCTGCCTCTGCCTCCCGAGTGCTGGGATTACAGGCGTGAGCCACCACGTCCAGCACTGTGGTATGTGGTATTAATGGCTGGTGGGCATGAATCTCCATGCCCAGCATTGTATGTGGTTACCGGGATTGAACTCAGGACCTTGCGCTTGTAAGGCAGGCACTAGAACCACTGAGCTAAATCTCTGCCCCTGCAAGATTTCTTTTTGTGAGGAACAATGTAGTGGAGGAAGGGAGCACTTTATCTTATGCTTATGTGGTATATCAGTGAATATAGAGCCATTAATTATTTCATTGATAGAGACAGAAGATTATCAAACTGTAGCAAAGGGTTTCACTCTAAATATTGTTCCATACTCAGTTAAGGTGAAATACGAAGACAAGGACTGTAACCAAATGTCTTTTGTCCTGTGGTTGGAAGTATATGTTTCTAGAAGTATTAATCACATGAGGTTAGATTATCTTTCAAAAACCAGACCCCTAAAAGTCTTTAACACATTTAAGAAAATTACAGACACCAAAATGTCTTTGAATGTTAATTAGGAAATCAAGAATACCTATAAGTCCTTCTGGTGAACACAGCCTCACTAAGAAGGGAAAAGGGAATAATTAGATCTGAGAAACATGCTTGGCACTTTCCATTTATTTTCTGTAATAAATATACTTGCCTGATATATATATATATATATATATATATATATATATATATATATATATATATATATATATGTTACCAGTTTTAATAATAACAAAACTTAGAGTCAGGGAGATACATATACTTGCTTAAGGACACTGAAATTAGAATTTGACATCAAACATATCAGATGCTCCACATACAATGCCTCAGCCTACAGGAAAACATCTTCTTATTGTGTTTTCATCCACCTCCTCCTCCATCTTTGTGTCCTTATCATTCAGAGGACAAAGAAAGAAAAACACTCACAGCACAGGTGTTATTTCTCCTTTCTTACTCCATTGACACTGATGGGAGAGGACAACCAATTATTCCAGAGGCACCAAAAGTGCATGGGAAAAAAAAGGGAGGGGCGGAGATTGCATGCGGGTTTCCTAGCATATCAGTCAGCAAGATTAACTGCCAAGTGGTGACATTATGATGACAACCAGGAAGAAAACAGTTTTTCATCAAATTCTTGAGCAAGAGTAAATTATTACATCAAATTGTTAAAGTTTTTAAAAAGATGAAGATGCAAGGACACAAGATTTTTTTTTTTTTTTTTTTTTTTTTTTTTTTTTTTTTTTTTTTTTTTTTTTTTTTTTTTTTTTTTTTTTTTTTTTTTTTTTTTGCTTTTTGAGACAGGGTCTCGCTTTGTAGTTCAGGCTGGCCCTGAGCTCACTATGGTGCCCAGGCAAGCTGCCGCGAACTCAGCAATCCTCCTGTCTCTGCCTCCTGAGTGCTGGGATTACAGGC
>PVIC010002417.1:0-77792 GCA_004025085.1 Thryonomys swinderianus
TTCTTCGAGACAGGGTCTCACTTTGTAGTTCAGGCTGGCCCTGAGCTCACTATGGACCCCAGGCAAGCCTCAAACTCAGCAATCTTCCTGCCTCTGCCTCCTGAGTGCTGGGATGACAGGCTTGAGCCACCACACCTGGCACTGTGGTATGTGGTGCTGATTGCTGGTGGGCATGAGTCACCATGCCCAGCATTGTTGTATGTGGTTATTGGAGAAGGAACCAGGGACCTTGTGCTTGCTAAGCAGGTGCCAGAACCACTGAGCTAAATCTCTGGCCCAGTATGAATATCTGTAACAGTAATACAGTGTAGCATTTTATACTGTGAGAGGAAGATGGTCTTTAAACCTGGACAGGCTGAGACAAGGGATTTTTCAGACTAAGTGAACTGCTCCATTCCCCACCATTGTGAAGTTACCACTGTGTTTAGAAAGAAAATTCTTTCTTGATTGCTTCAGACACATGAAAACTGTTCCCGAACTCACAGTGACATAGTGTATACATTTTCAACTAAGGCCATTCACCGCTCTCTGATGATGGCACCTGATCCTGTCAGGAAACTCCTGGGATGTCACACTTGAAATAGAATAAGTACAGGGAGGAGATAATGTCATCTAGTAATCTTTTGTAAACACTACCTCTCTATAGCGATGGCTTGAGAAGGACAAGAACAGAAAATGATGGAAAGTTTTGAAACTTAGCTTCAATAAGAAAAGAGCCAAGAGTAGCATAATTGGCGCGTGGCACAAGGGAAGTGGAAGCCCCATTCGCCCGCAGCTGATGTCGTTATGCACGTTCTGCTCACCAGCAGCCTGGCTGCGCCTTCCAGACCCATCCTTGACCCCCCCCCCCCGCATTGGGTCCACGCATCAGACATCTTTACTCTTTCTTCCCGCATAGGGGCGGGGCCTGGTCCTAGGCACACTCTTAGTCCTCTTTCTTTTTCTCCTTGGTGCCCCATAGAAAGTGAAAAGAAAAACGTAAACTGGAATCCATGATTCAGTTTATCACTCCTCCCATGGATACACCTTGACTTGCGAAGAAGCCGAGGCCTGCAGAGTAAATGAACCATGATCCACCATCTGACTCACACGGGAGCCCCCGTTCTGAGACGTATTTGGCTAATGCAGGTGAAAAGTGTTCCTTTGATCCTCATCAGGCTATTACTCAGTTATATTTGGAACTTTTGGAAACCCTAGGGCAAAGACGGATGAGAACCCAGTCATGCGCCGCTAGGCTGTGTCTCACGGAAGCCAGCGCCTGCGTTTTCGCACCTGCTCCTGCCTCCAGGTCGGTTCTGTTCAGGATCTGTGATGCTGTCACCTTCTGTTGGCCTTTGGGGTCCGTCCCTCTTCCCCCTACAGTTTTCTGTCGCCACTTTTTTCCATGATAAGTCCCTGGCGTTCTCTCACCTGAAGATTAAAAGACATAAGCTGGAAGGAGTCTTCACAGATTTATGGAAACCTTATGAATTTTTTCTACCCTCCATTCCTTATAATGTCCAGCTGTATTATGGAATTCTTCAATTTTATAATGCAACATCTATTTGCTTATGTTTCTATTTACTGTCAGTACTTTTGGTGGAATGATGAAGGCAAGACAGTTATCTATTTTTTCATCTTTTCCTGCATTCTAGCTTAGTTCCTGACTCATAGTAATATTTAATTTTTAAATTTACTTACTATTGAAGATATACAGTAACAATACTGAGAACTTTACAGTTATTTATATAATTATAATAATAAAGCCCATAATGAGATGAAATTATCCCTTTGTAAAGGAAACTTCATGGGAGAGAGGTGAATTAATTCAGAAAAGTGAATTAATAAAGGTACTAACAGAATACAACTCCTAGGCAATAATATAGTGTATCATAAGAAAATCTCACTTTATCTTACATTATGATACTTGTGGATTACTTTTTATCTGCCAACCACTGATGACTAATGTGGAAGATTACTGGCAAGAAAGGTCGTCATTATTCCCATCTTGTATACAAGAATATACTTAATGTGACAATATAGCTTTTCCCATTGAGAGGAAGGACCCTTATTCTTTGAATCTAGATGGGTCACATGACTTCTTTGACCAATACGGTGGAAGAATTACCACAAGTTCTAAATCTGGATCTTACTAAATTGAAGAGGTTAGTCACTGCATGACAGATGTTGTCCCCCAAGAATTCATTCAATTTAGGCCACCAGGACAACAAACCATCCAATGATATACAAATTATTCTCCCTCCATTCTTAAACAGGAGATTATTCTAGCTTCTTCTCTATAGCTATTCATGGAACATTGTGAAGTCACTCCAAGTTCATTTTAATGAGATCATAAACTTTGAAGTTAACAATGACATTAGGTTTTCAGGTACAGGGAGAGAGAAGCTGTTTTGGTTTTAGCTTGGTCTTCTTGTCCTCAGACAGTCATTTAAAAAATTATGTTATTGGGCCTGCGATTTAGCTCAGTGGTTCCAGAGTCTGCCACACAAGCACAAGGTCCTGAGTTCGATCCCAGTAACCATGTACAATGCTGGGCGTGGTGACTCATGCCCATCAGCAATCAATACCACATACCACAGTGCCGGGTGTGATGGCTCACGCCTGTAATCCCAGCACTTAGGAGGCAGAGACAGGAGGGTTGCTGAGTTCAAGGCTTGCCTGGGCTACATAGTGAGCTCAGGACCAGCCTGAACTACAGAGTGAGACCCTGTCTCAAAAATAAATAAATAAAAATAGAAAAAAAAGAAATTATGTAATTGAAAAACAGGTATATGTAAATGCTGGGAATTATAATTGGTCTATAGAATTTGTTTGTAGTTATTTTATGAGTAAGATATCTTTATTCAATTTGTTAAAATAAAATCCTCTGTCTTGTTTGAAATTTCTGACCTCTCTAAGAAGTTACAAAATAGTGTCTTATCTTTGTCTCTCTTTAGGTAGGAAAGAAAATGACGTAAACTAATCTGTGAGAAAGACCTACCTGTCACACTGTGCCCAGGAGCTAAGCATGGACGCACAAATAGCGTACTGCTTTGGGAGAGATTTTCACGTTTAATGAGAGTGCTTCTTCCTTTATGTGAACACATGATAGATGATTTCGGCACTTGTGAGGTGCACGGGATGAATACAGCAGCTGAGAACGGAGGAAGACCAAATGCTAAGCATCTGATGCTGTGTCTACTGGAAGTCATGCTCATTTAATTTGACGTTATCATTAGCTAGTAAATCTTTTCACCTACTTACTCTGAAATTTTTTTTCAAGTATTAAAGAAGTCTGGATTAATGCAAGACTTTCTTGAAAACAGTAGTTTATACTCATGGAGTATTAGCTATGTGTAAACATCTTCACATGGATACAATGCTCAAAACAACTCTTTTTAAATGGAGAGGCAACTCTTTTTAAATTACTATAAATAAAGACATGTAGCCTGAGAGTAGAAAATGACCTGGCTTAGGCCTAGAGTCAGGAGATAATGAAATAAGAGATTTGAGCCCTGCTATCTCTTCCTAAAGATTGCAGTGAATTATAAATGTGCAATTATAAAAAGGTAAAGTGAATTGTGACCATATTGAGTCACTGTGATGGTGCTGCTTCTGCCTGTACAGATGCTTCTGGTACTTGAACTGCTGCATATAGAGTGACAGAGCACTCTGTGGTCCACAGCATGTGAGAGAGGAAGGCACCCTTCTACCTTTCTCTGGCCGTACAGTCTGACAGCCGTAGCAGAATGGAGGTACGCTAAGATCTGAACCCTATGTCAGACTCCCAGAGCTTCAGTTATCCCCATTTCTAGAAGATTCTACCAGTGAAAGTACATTTAATGTCTGTTGACATTTCTTTTTTATCTGGCAATTTTTATTTACAAAGAGCTTGTGGAGACTTTCAGGCAAGTGCTACACTACTGTGGACTGGCCTTGTTAAATGCATGTGGGCAGGAAGATGAGTTATTTCGAAGTTATTAAGTAAACAAATATTCTATAAGCACGAACTCTATACATCATACATTGAAATGGATAGAATAGGTAAACATTAATGTAAAAAAGTGATATCCAGCCATTTTCTTGTAAAATTTATGATACTGTTTGATTAATCTCAAATAATTCTACCTACTTAGAAGGCTCTAAAATGTGCTCTTGATGAGGACACATTTTGCCTGTTTTTTGAACTGTACTGAGCTAATTTGTACTTAAGTTGGACATTTTTGCTGTAAATCCATAAGAATGAAAGAATTTCTTAAGCTATCTGGAGTCAAACACAGATGACCCAAATATCCCAAAGGCGTCTTGAGATATATTGCTGAGTTTTGAAATGTGCTTCAAGCCTCCACAAAGTTTCTTAACAAAATAGTCAAAACATCAATTTCAAATACTTGTCACAATGTATTAGCAAATATAATACAATTAATCACCAACTTGAATTTATTCCAAGGATGTCAACCAATATGAATATTTGAAAATCAATCTCTGTTATCCAGAATATTAATTACTAAAGGATAAAAATTATAAGGTCATCCACCATATTTCCCTTTGAGGAGTAAAGAAAAATGTGATGGTAATAAAAAAAGGGAAACAAAGCTTATGTATTTAGGGGGTGCAGGGTTGTGGAGAACATAGGGGAAGGGAAAAAATTAGAATTATATTGTGGTCATATACTGGTACAAATTCCCAATATTAAGTGTAATCACGATGTATATATACAATGTACCAATAAAGATAAAAGTTAAAAAAATTACATGATCACATCAATCCATATAGAAAAAGCATATGACATCATTCAAAACATAGTAAGGATTTTAAAAGCTATTAAACAAAAGTAGAAATAGAGAAGAATCAATCAACTTGATAACAATAACCTACAAAAGGTACATTTTACATCATATTTAATTAAAAATTGACCTCGAATAACAGACTTATTAATAATATTGACATTAGAATAACATGCTTGTAAATGACTGCTCCCAATACCCTTAGTCAACATAGTACTTTGAATTTACCATAGAAAAAAATTAAAGAAGTAGATAAACCTTGTTAAAAATTTGTCCACATATTTTTAGCAACTTTACTTTTTACAACTTTTTTACAACTTTACTTAGCCCCAAGTTAGAATAACCCAAGTGACCATATAATAGGTGAATGATATAACAAACACACATATCCTGGAATGCTCTTCATTTATAAAAATAAATTATTAATATGTATAACAACCTCCATGAATATCCAGTGAGGTATATTGAATGAAAAAGTCAACCTCAGGACCTGGTAAACTACAATATCTATCGTATGAAACACTCTTTAATTGACAGAATTGCAGGAATGGACAGGATGCCAATATCAAAGATGATATTGGAGGGAAGTAGGTGAGATCATAACATGATGTATTTTTGTGGCGATTGATATGTTACGTATATGACTATATGAATGTCAATAGTCATCACAATATTGCACCATTGCAAGATATAATTATGTAGAGCAAACTGGGACCCCTCTCTGTCATTTCTTGTAAATTATTATGAATTGAAAGTTATATAACATTTTAGAAATGTTATAGTTTTTTAATTTTTTAAAAAAGTAATTTTTAAAATGCATATTCTGTTATTTCTTACTGATGCA
Source organism: Thryonomys swinderianus (assembly GCA_004025085.1). NCBI lineage: Eukaryota > Metazoa > Chordata > Mammalia > Rodentia > Thryonomyidae > Thryonomys > Thryonomys swinderianus. The sequence goes on from PVIC010002417.1 coordinate 5,611, forward strand.
ACTTTAAACCACCGGTGGGAATGTAAATACAGTGTCCTGCCTTGAAGGTACAGTCATACCCATGGTGTAGACAAGGGATATGTTCAAGATTAAAGCATTTTAAATGAGGAGGCTACAATGTGTTCAGGAGAGGTCATCTATGTTAAGAAGTCTTGGAATTCATATAAATCTTCAAACTTCTTCCTGAATTACAGAAAGGGTATTAAAATAATGATGAGGATTGTTGGTGAAAATCTTTCAATCTCATTATGCATTTGCAATTAATTTTCTGATAATCTAATTCTCAGACCATCTACTTACTTGTACATTCATTTATTTAATATAAATGTGATATTTTCCCTATACACAATTGTATGATTTGGTAGAAAAGGAAGTAAGTGATATAAACTTATGAATTTATATTTTTTAGATTCAGATTTATCTTGTCACTGAAAGAAATGTAGTGAAGTAAGAGCTTAAAAGGTGAAGAAAAATCTTTTTGATGTTTGAGAATCAAATACTGGAAATAGAATTCTCTTTTCTGGTAGGTAAATGGGAATGGAAATATTTCAACATCAATATTTTGTTTATGTTTCTGCAATTATAGACTTAAAACTGATTTATATAAAAGAACAATTTTATTATCTCTCATACTTTCTCTTGGTCAAAAATTGAGCCAAAGAACAGCAAACATTGACTATAGTTAACCCATAATATCTAGAATTTAGAAGGGAAAGGCTCAAAAGCTACAGATTTGAGATATCCAAAAATATCCTTACTGCCTTAGTTACTTTTGTTGTTGCTGAAACAAAATACCCAACACCGAAAGACAAAGAAAGAAAGGTTTATTCAGCTCACAACTTGTAGAAATTTCACTCCATAATCTACTGGCTCCAAGGTAGAGTGACCTGATAGAGGAAAAACAGTTCATGGCAGGGAGAAGGCAGCATAGCAATACTGAAACCACAGCTTTTTCAATACTTAATGTCTTATCCAGTCTGCTTAGAGGGGGTTTCACTCACAGCCTTAATCCAGTGTTCTTGAGCCTAGCATTGGATCCTAAATTAATTTCAGCTTCTCACTCTCTAGACACAGGCACCCCTGGAAAAGCACCTATGTGGTCACCACTTATGACCACATGAGTCTTTGGAGCCATCTAGGCATAAGCCATAACACTCACTCCCATGCTCCATAGTTGATTCTAGGGTTGGCTTAGCTGTCAGCTGGTAGAATGTTTAGAACATGTGGTTTTTATATATAGTAGAATACCACTCTGCCATGCAGAAGGATAAATTTGAGGCATTTTTAGGTAAATGGATGCACCTTGAGAAGAAAGATGTCTAAATGTCACATTATTTCTCTTTTGTGAGAAATTGAGAAGGATTAAAATGGAAAATAAGTATTGGGAAGAAGGAGGAAAGTACTCAAATGGGAAGGGAGGTAAAGGAAGGGGAGGGAAAAGCCAAAAATGAAAATAGAAGGAAAAATGGAAAGAAACTTTTTTGTAAATAAAGAGGAAAAGAAGGGTTAAAGGGGTGAGGGGAATAAAGAAAAAAGAGAGAAATCAAAATAGATTATATATAGATAAAAATTATCTATGATAAATGTGATCAGTACGTATAACAAAAGTGTAAAAATGAAATTAAACTTTACAAAATGTGTAAGAAAATCTATGGCTACATTCCTGGTGGTTGAGTTCAGGGTCACTTGAACTGTCTGATAGGGATTATGGTCAGGGTGTCCTTGTGGTTTCCTTACCTGGGCTAGTTTGAGCTTCCTCGAAACCTAGAGACTAGGTTCCTACAGGGAACATTCCTGAGGCCTCGGGTGTAGAAAGAGAACAAATTCACTGCTATATTCAACGGCACATCAGTGCAGAACCCCAATGCAAGAGAAGAACTATCACTTATTTATTACAGAAGATTGCCAAAGAATTTCAAAATCACAATTTTAAATGCCACAGTCCTTCTTCCAGTACAGATTCTCTGCCTTCCTCCCAAAGGCAAAATAAATCTTTCCCTCAAGATTCTTAATAGTCCCATAAAATTATATGTTTAGACTTAAACTCATGAGAGACTTGCATACTACAATTCATGTTCCGGGAGTGATGACATTCTTCAGCACTTATTGCCAAAGGATTTTAAAGCTATGTTTACAATTACCACATGAAGCACACTGAGATTAAAAAAAAAGTTTGTATTTCATGATGAGAAAATTCATGTGGGGTTGAAACGATCTGGCATGTGTGCATCACCGTCTATAGCAGTGCCTTTTCATTTCTTTTGCTAATACTGAGTAATTAACCTCAAGAAGATAATTGGTCTTGGGTCTATAGAGATGACTTATTCATGAACCTTGATCCAAGTATTGCAAAATAAAGCAGAGAAGACATAAAAGAAAACATATCCAGACAGTGATGATCATTAAGAAAGCTTTTTGCTTTCAGGATGGTGCAGTTGTACTTGCGACAAAATTCACAGAAGCCAGGATTCACAGGAGATGTAAAGCTGCACATCTGTTTTGGGCTAAAGTATTTTTTATCTTTATTAAGTTGACCAAAGAGATTATTTAGGGATTAAGGGAGCTATTAAATCTTTATTGATATCTCCAGAAAATAACTTCTTAAATCTCTAAGAATAGAGTTTATGAATGGAGCAGAAATAACATGTTGGTTGAACTAATGGCCCCGGAGCTACGGAAGTATTTACTGATCATATCTGAGTAGCAATGTTAAATATATCCATGTTATCAGAGTTTAAGTCAATTACACACCATAATGTCACACACCAGACTACGTTGACTCTGCCAAAGCATAGTATCATGTCATATTATACTATAGACTGTGGGTCTCTAGAACTGGTCCTTGGCACAGATAATAACCTCTTTAGACTTGTGCTCCAGGCTTTTCACCCAGACATTTCTCTGACAGCTGTAGCATAAAAATCAAAATTCTAACCTATAAGGATGACATAGATAATAGACAAGCTGTAATTATTATAATAATAAGCACAATTGTATTATTGTGGAATATCAGATGGAGCCCAATGCTAGATGGAGCTAAAAGACAAAGAAGAGACATTGTAAAATATGTCCTTAGGATATAAAATGAAACGGAAAGAGTTCTTATCTATGGCCCAGTCTTAGAAGCTGTTGGCAATATTTTTAAACAAATTTCTAAAATCATCTTGGGAGCCAGTGACTGAGTGCCACCTGTGGATGGAGTTATTCTCTCAAGCAGGAGATGGTATTCTAAACTTTTCAGATGCAAATAGTTAAGGACTTAATCTTGAGAGGAGAGTAATGAATTCAGACTTAGCTCAAAGGTCCTGGGGCCCTCCTCACAACGCAAAGTTCTGAGTTGGAACCCAGTACAAAAACAAATAAGTAGATAAATGAATGAATGAATGAATGAATGTATGAATGAATTAGTTTTTAAAAAGAACATTAAAGTCAGAGTAAAGGGAAAAACAAACATGAGACTAAAGTGTGTGGTACCTGTACTATTCATGGGTCAAGTCCAAATAAACCTACCCACGTTCAGAGAGAGTGGTGGCCCCTAGAATAGAGACGATTCGGCAGACCTATCCCAGACAGTAATCCTCAGCATCTGCTATGCTAATGAGATCATTAATAACATGTCTTTATTTCTTAATGTCCCAGCTTGGATGATTAATGTCACAGCCCTCCCACTGAGCATGATCTCCTGCAGCACCCTCTAAGAAATGGGTGACACCACTGCCTTCTTTCTCAAAGAAGGTACTGGGTTTAAGAACAGAGGTCATATTCAATGCTTCTTTGGTTTTCTCTGATAAAGTTACTTTCCTGATAGTAATGTTATCTTACTGACTAAATTCAGCCACAAGAGCTGGTGAGTGGTACTCTTTGTCACGTACGTAGAGTACTTGTTACAGTGCTGTCTGCATCCAACACGGATTGTGACTCTTCAGTGAAGGGATTTCCCTCCTCCCTCTTTTGAGAGTACAGTTAGGTTTCAGGACGTTCATGGATGTACTATGAATGACCATCTGGTCTGGTGATAAATGTCATTTTTGGATCAGAACATTCTTAGCCAGCAGAAGTAACAAGCTATGTTTAAGGAGGGACATCGTCTCCCTGAGAAATGGGAGCCCAGCTTTTTAACACTTCACAACAATGGTGATGGCTCCTAAGATGTTTTAAAATGATGTATTAAAGCGGTTTCCATCAGAAAGTATGAGTATTTAGATGTTTTTGATGGGCATGCTTTTGATACTCTGGGTTACAGCTAGGCCACACAGTTGATTCCTCCTGTGTCACACTGAACTTTGTGCCAGCTCTCATGCATCATCTTGGACTGGCTTTTATTTGGGTTTACTCAATGGGGTCACTGTTTCCAAGCAGGGGATCCTTTTTCTCCACTGACGTCACTTGCTGCTCTTCTGACAGGCTGTGCTCTCCGCTCTTCTCCCCTTAGCCTCTTTAGACACAGATGAGGTCCTTCTTAAGGTGGGAGGAACAGTGGGAGGAAAGCAAACCTTGACAGCTGTTTGAGGCATTCAAATCCTGCCTCTGTGCTTCACCTCTTAGGCTTTTGGGTCCCTCGTTCATAAGGGGAGGTAATGAGCCTGGTCCACACTGGTTTTCTGAGGGTTCTCAGAATGTCTAGGACATCATGTTAGACCCTGTGGAAACCACTCTCCTGAAATGACCTGCAACAGTATTTTCTAAGCAGCTATTATAAAGAGAGTAGTCTGTTCTCCTGACGTCAACATAGCAATGACTGTACAGCCAAAATTAAATTTAAAAGTAACTCCTGATCTGAGATGCTTGACACTTATTTTTCCTTCATTCTTATAAAACATTTTAAATATATTTTGTTCAAACATGTCTACCACCTACACTAGATTTTAAATTGCTATAGTTTTCAATTCTTTAGGTTTGTATTTCCTTGCATCTTGAGCTATCATATAATTTATGATGCAAACCAAGATACTTTTGTAAAGAAAGGAGACTAATATCAATAATTATTCAAGGATATTCATTAAAGAAACAAACTGTCCTAGCCAAACACATATGATCACCTTATATATCAGTCTTTGCACAAACATATGAAATAGTTAAGAGATTCCAACAGATCAAATGCTTATAGGTCAGTTTATCACAAGTCAAAAGAAACTTTTCTAAATTCAGACTTTAATACCACCGATCTATTTCTGATCTTGCAATTCCTATGTACAAGACTGGCATAAAAATTTGATCTTCCAAAATAGATGTATCAGTGTGTTTCTGAATTTCTTCTTCTCTTAAAATCCAAATCCCTAAGGGCAGCCAAGTTAGAACCCTCTGTTCTAAATCTAAAATCTGCTTCCTTTCTATTCTCATGACAGCAGTGTTCGTCTGGTTCTAATTATGGATATCAAAAAGACTTCTGAAATGATATTCTTCTTTCGCTTTCCCCTTGTCTGAAACAAATTCATTATTCTCATTTAATCATAATTAATAAATCATTAGCTAGAAGTAATTAATAACTCATCCTCATATATCATTTCAATTTCACAGTTTTAAAGACTTTGATATTGCCTCATTGACCTTTATTCTGAAAATCCCAAAACCATCAGAGTTGCTGGATGGACCTCAGCGTGGTAGCTTGTTACCTTCTCATGTAATCTCCCAGGTGGCTTCCTGTGTTTCTGAGCTACAACAATCTTTTCTACCTCCTTGGAACTGCCTCCGTGTCTTCCATTCTTTTTTTTTTTTTTTTTTTTTTTTGAGACAGGGTCTCGCTTTGTAGTTCAGGCTGGCCCTGAGCTCACTATGTAGCCCAGGCAAGCCGCCGCAAACTCAGCAATCCTCCTGTCTCTGCCTCCCGAGTACAGAGATTACAGGTGTGAGCCACCACACCCAGCATTCTATGTGGTTACTGGGATTGAACTCAGGACCTTGAGCTTGCGAGGCAGGTGCCAGAACCACTGAGCTAAATCTCCGGCCCCGTGTCTTCCATTCTTAAGGAATTTCTACTTTTTAATTCAAGTCAAATCCTTTAGTGACCACGTTGCAAAAACATCCTGCCCCCCATAGGAAGAATATCACATCACTGTTTTTAAGATTTGCTGCCGCTTTACCTTGCATGTACATGAGAAGAGAGTGATTGTTTAAATGCCCTTGTTTACATCAGGGTGTGATATTTGTGAATAAAAATTCTATTTCGTTAACTTCTCATTTTCTTGCTTATTGTAAACAATTCTTGTGTATTGAATGTCTGTGTAGGAAGAAATGGAAATTAAGAAACATAAACCAAATGATAATGGAAAGTTCTGATTTCTGTGTATCATTTCAATTCAGTATCCTGACATTCAACATCGCTAATATTGCTGCTGCCAACAGTGATGAATAAAAGTCTTATTTTGCATTATTATTGCTTTCTACTTATTATTTTTGCAGTGCCAGGGGACAATGTAGGGCCTCCTACATGCTAGAGAAAAGCATCCAGGTAGTCAGGATCCAGGGTCATTAGTCGGGGACTAGCGATATTACAGGCAGCTAAAGTAGATAGAAATTAATAGACTACAGGTACTGGGCCTCCAAAGATGTCATCACTAAAATTAAAGATGTCAGAATTGTGGCTGGAGGATCCTCTGAAATAGGCTAGACTGCAAAGGGGACATGTTATGTCTAGGCCTCCATGCCTCCTCCCTACAGGGTAAAACAAATATAAAATTATACTGTATCTAGCAACACCTGGCCCAGTCACTCCAGATAGGTATTAGAAGCCTAAGTGAGGATTTTGGCTCATCCTTTCCCACAAATGCCTTTGTTCTTCCCATAATCCCTTGCCACATGACTCGTTTCCCTAGTGGATCAGTGTTAGCTGAATACCAACACTTGTAATCCTATAAAAAGGATTGTAGTGTGACCACACTGTACCCATGCTGTGACTTTGCTCTGTAAACCACCTCTGACAAAGGGCTTCAGTGGCCACACATTTAGGACCCTCCTAAAAAGCCAGTAGCTCTTTTTCTTCTTCTTTCTAACAAAACTTGCCTACTTCCTTCTTTGGTTTATGACCTCATTCCTGGATGCTGTGAGACCATTAACTTGGAACATTTCACATCTACCAGGTCCAGAGTTACATGTTCCTACATCGGTAACACAAGCACTATGTTTAGATAAATTTATTGTGTCCTTTCTGCATGAAGAGCACTCTTATGAGTGGGTGGACCATAAGAACAATCATAATAATACAATTTATGGAGGACCTAATGTCACTGTTAGAAACTAAGCTCTTTAGAATTAATTGTTTTTTAAGAAGAGAACTAAATTAAGAAAATTACCCAGAGACACACAGCCATTAAGATGTGAAATCAAGAATCAATTTGGGGACGACTGACTTTAATCTCTGCTCATAAAACCTCTGGGATCCTGGATTAGGCAAGGCAAAGAAGTTCTATATCTGAACACTGGTATACACATGAGAAATAAATAAACAGATGATCAACCAAAAAATTACACTAAACACACATTCCAGGGTGTTTGATAGTTCAGACCGTGAGGTTATAACAAGTCAAGGAGAGAGATAGCAGAGAGCAAGCGATAGTGATGGCAGACACATGCCTCATGAGAAAGGTCAGACTCAAAGGCAGAGAGAACCGGATACACAAACCAGGCCCCTGTTTGTGCAGGAGGCCATTACGACAGGTGCATCCCAGGCTCTTCAAAATTCTGAAAGGTGTAGAAACCTGGAAAAAGACATATGTGTTTCACAAAAAGGAAGCAAGGTGGAAAGTCTTAAGCAAAAGTGTAGAGTAGAAGGTAGAAGAGAGGAAGGGACATTGGCCAGGTGGACATTTACACCAAGAATGTTCTGCAAAGTGCACGGCTAGGCCTTTTTGCTGTTGTGTGGATATCATACGTGCAGTGTACTTACACAGGCTACACCTCTGTAGTGTCACTAGACAAAATATAATCTGAAGGTTTCACCATACTGCCAAACTATACACAGTCTGCTAGTTAAAACACTGTTGGGCATGAATGACTTTGGTTTTTATTGGAGGAATTTAAGAGAGATAATTTCATGGAGGAATTTAAGAAGGATACAAAATACTGTGATTCACATCTATAAAGTACTCTGGCTGTTGCCTGAGAATGTGTTATAGGATGAGGACTATTGAGGGGAGACCAGTTGGGGGTCATTATAAAAGGACAATATTAAACGATGGTAATTCGAACTAGAAGTGTAGCAGTGTGGTTGGAGATGCACAGTGGAATAATTAGAGTTTCGCGCCTTGTGCTCTCCATGACTTTATGAGAAGTAACCAGGGTTCCGAGTAATTTAGTATTTTATCTAAGAGACACATCAATGCCTCGTTACACGAAGCAGGGATCTAAATCTCAGTCTGCTCACTTCCAAAGCCTATCCCTTTCCTGTTTCAACATTTCCTAGAGAAGATGAGATGCTCCTAGAAGTTCAGAAGATGCTGAGGCTGCTGTGGTTGATAGTAATCCCGAGAGAGAAACACAGCAGTGCAAGGCAGTATCCAAATCGTATTTACAAGGGCACAGAGCAGATGTTCCCTTGAGCAGTAGTCATAGGTGGGCTTTTGTTTGTAATGACAATGCTGTGGTCACGATCTTTCCTGTCCTTGGCTCCCTTAGAATTGCAATGACATCAAAGATTAGAGACAGGGGTTGGGATTTGTGGTTGGAACCCCTAGATCAGGATCCAGATATCAGGTAAGGTATTAAAATGAAAGGTATGCCAGAGATCATTTTTGATACAAAAACTAATGGATGATGAGGGAACTTGAAGTTCAGCTGCTGTACACCAATATAAAACCAACTCCAAGTAACAGCTGAGACTGTCTGAGAAACAGCACACTAGGAAATGTGAATAGGTTTTACAGCTTCGGGGTGGGGGGTCACTGCCTTCCCTTAGTACCAGAAGCCCTTCATAACTTGTATGATTTACTGTGGATCATGTCAAGCAATCAAGAAGAAACGCCTTCTGCTACTATGTCCTTCCCACATAATTCCAGCCGGAAGTGGTTTAAAATTTCCTGAAAATAGTATCTTGATATAACTATGCCTTCTAAATTCTTCTGCCTCTTGCATGAAAATTTGTTTCCATCCCTTCTCTTTCTATGACCCGTGTGACATTTTCTTCTGCTAGTTGACCGTAAGCCCCAGTCATTTATTCCCAAAACCCTACTCTCCTCAATGTCTTCATTTGAATCTCTGCATCTCTTCTGCTCTTGATCACATTTCAGGGTTCTTCTCTTTCACTTTGGGTCCAGAAATCACTGCGGATTACTATCATTATCAATGGACTTGTTAGCCGAAGAGTAAACCATATGATTTCTCCTTCCAAATAACATACTCATCTCATCTCTGTATTCCCAACCACTACAACTATGCTCTATGAGATGGTAAGTTCTCTTCTGAATATATTAGTTACTGGATATATGGTCTTTCATCAGTGAGGAAGGCCCACAAAATATATTTAAGGAATAATAACCTATTATATACTTCAAAATGCCATGAAAACTGTGGTGACAAATAATGCCTTGCCAACTTCTTTCATTCAAAACTTCCATAATTCTGACAGATGTGCATTCCAGCCACAAGTCAATAGGTAAAATAATGCTGTGCTTCATACTGTTGCCTCTTTGGATAGAGGTTTATTGATCAAGCCATTCATGTCACAGCGGGTAGTGGGCAGACATGTTGCTGAGTGCAGAAACAAACAATTTTGGTTTGGGCTATTTGCATAGTGAGAGAAATCATCCTACTATTTATGATAGCCAAATAATTTAACAAGAATAACTCTTTGTACTATTATTAGCACTGCCTTCCCCGCTTGACTGCAGGAAAGGAACATCTGAACATCAGAAAATTTAAAAAGTACTTCTAAAGAGAACCATTGCCTGAAATTTATTTTAAATCCTTCATATTTCCATTTTATCTTTTAAAGCATTTTGAACCCGCAGGCCCACAGATGTCAATAGTTTAAAAATCAAGCGTTTAATGTTCATGCAACCCTTTCTCTATGTGGAATGGAATGGAATTCTCCCCCTCTTAATTTCTACCTGGAAATACAGTGCAATGCAGATTGGAACATTTCAAGAAAGAAAGGACCTTATAACCATCCAATAGGGATGTGGATATAAATAGGTCAACTTACAATGTTTTCATTTATTTTGTGAAAAGAAAGCAAACTTAATGGATACTTCCTTGTAAAGCATATTATAAAGGCTTTAATCTATATAAGGTCATGATTTTGACACCGTTCCACTATGGGGATGAGGGAATGATGTTACTTAAATCCCTATCTCTTTTCTTTTCACAAATTGCAAAAGGAGTATATCCTCATGCTCTTATACTCTTTCTGAGTAAGGGTCCAAATGTATTATTTACTGGACAAAAGATGGGCTTCAACAGGACTGAAATACCTCATGTTCTTTGCAGCAGACATACCAAACATGTGATTTTAGTCTTTTAATACATGTTGACCAAGAAACATTGTAGGAGATTCAGAGTTAGGTGAGCAAGGCAGAGGACTTCTTTATCCCAGAAAGGAAAACAAAGTAGCATAATGAATGGCCTTACACTTTCTCACATAAGGGGAGGACAGAGATGCTAGGGGACGCATAGAGGACCCCTAATCCAGGCTGGGAGACTTCAGTGGTGAGTAATGGTGATGAAAAGAGAAGGTGTAAGTCATGGAGAAATCCTAAACAACAAGTACAAATGAAATGGCCAGTTTCAAAGGTCACAAGTTAAAAGGCATCGTGCCAATAGAGAAAAAGTTATGAAACAGTAAGTCAGGGACAGAAACAAGTAGTGGAACAAAGAGAAACAGAAATCAATGTCCTGAGAGTTGTGTTGAGCAACAGGAGAAACAGAAGCATAGACTGCTGACAAAGTTATCTACCTAGTGTCCCTGTGGGGTTTGAGTATCATGCTGTATAATTAAGAAGTTAAGACGGAGAGACGTACAAAGAATACTGCTGGGGGATTTCTTGAATGAGTAAAATTTTCTGAAACTAGTGTCCCAAGTGATTCAAAACCTTTTTAAGTCTATAAGCCTATAATAATATTGCAACCTATAATAATATAGTTACCTGTTCCTGGTAGCACACACTTGTAACCCTAGTCCTTGGGAGGCTGAGCCAGGAGAATCACCAGTTTGAGAACAGCTTGGACTACGTCTCAAAAACAAAATTAAAAAGGACAACAAATTATTTAGTTGAGCAATAATCATATAACAGCAGTCTCTGTTGTCTCCCACTGTTTTTCTCATTTAACCTTGATCAACAAATTTGGGGGAATTTGGCTAAATTCACCAGGGCGATAGATGATGGGTGAAAAAGATATATTTATAAAATTAATCTATTTGAGAAAAATGTTTTGTGGAGCAAATTAATTTTATAAGCTTAGTTTTCCTCAAACTTTCAGTCAAAATTTTCAGAAAATCATCTCATCTAGTAAATAAGAACATTGAGGTTGGGAACTGTGAGATTTTTTCATCTAAAATTATAATTTTAGTGAAAAAACGAACATCCTATCTGAATTAATTCCTAGAAGATATGTTTAGTGCCTACTATATGCCAAGCACTCTTAGTTGGTAAGTTGGCTTTTGCCTCCTACAGACCAGTTTGTGGAGGGAAAGAGTAAAAAGATGGAAATAATTTAGAAGGGTAAAGGTCATTTCATAGGCCACATTTAACCTATCCCTGAACATTTGGGATTTTATCCTTAAGTGCAGTAGAGAAGCATTTCTTCATTTATGCAGGGGCGTATCCATAAGAAATGGTTTACTTTATCAAAATACCACATTGGCTACAGAGGGAGAATGCACTGCTAAAGATCTGTAGAATGTTTTGAATAGAAACCAGGCAAAGCAAATCAATAGACGGGATTCTAGATTGGGCTACGAAGCAAAAAACCAAGCGCAATAAACACCAGGAGCGAATTTCCAGGTTAGAACATATCTTAAGGCATGCGCACGAAAGGGAAATGAATTCTCTAAGATTCTAAACCCACCACTGCAGTAATTTAAAAGACCAAACTAGTTTACAAGCCATGTAGGCAGAGTGATTATTTCCTAATGAGACTGAGTGGAAATGACTGACAATAGCTGCTGACCTCGGTAGTTTCTTTTTATCTGGGTACAACAGAGAAAGGCTCATAGTCTTTGTTGGTTACAGCCAAAAGTCGCTGTGACCTCAGGAACATGACCAAACTGAAAATCCACGTCCTTGCAGTGTCTACAGCTTTATCAGGAAAATGCTGATGTCATTCTTCAAGCTGTCAACATGTTTCACTAATGATGAAACAGTTGAGTTTCCAAGACCTCTTCCTTAGGATAAGTCAAGGTGCTAATTTACCAAAATCCAGACTGCAAGGATTTCTCACTAGTCCCTGGGGGATGCGGTGGCATTCGCACTTGGCGGCGATTTGGCAGGGTGCCCACCCTTCCTCCAGCGAGGATTCTGTTAGCATTTCTTCCTCAAACCGTATTTTCTGCCTCGACTATCTGGCATTTTTGGACCGCCTCGGGCTGACAATTGGCAAAGAAGCTGTGAGACCAGATGGCGCTTATTTATTTTTTAAAGGAAAAGGAGGGGGAGAAAAAGCCCGATGCAAATTGGAAAGGCCATTTTTAGTTATAGAACACGAAAAAAAAAAGAGAGAGAAAAGAAATTGATTTGAAGCAGCTCCAGATGTTACGTGCTTTGTTATTTGCAAAGCCCCATCTAAAAAGAGCGCGCCATTAAAAACAAAAACAGAGACAGAAAAAAGAAAGTAAGAAAGAACCCCCCAGAATAACATTCAGTTGAATTTACTTGTGAGAGTTCGCATTTACAGTGAATAGGAATGTTTTAAGGGCCAGAGGAAGAAAGCACACGATTTACACATGAATAATAACTTTCACTCCGTGTATCCACGAGGAGGACGGAAGAGCCTCCGCTTCAGAAAGTTCCCCGCTGTCACGTCTTATCCACGGAGCCTTCTCCCGCCCTCCCCGCTGCTTCCAGGAGCCATCTGTGGGGTTCCGTGGTGCGCCTCTTTCTTCAGATGTCTCCTTTGGTCCCAAGCAAGGATTTAGTTACCGTCCGTGAACACAGTGCCAAGAGCAGCTTCCATCGTCCTGTTACATCGCTTTAGGTGGAGAAAGACTTAGGATCCCTCTAATGAATGGTGTCTTGTCCTCTGTCTGCGATCCAAGATTCTCTAGGCTTTAAACTCTAGCACGAGACTCCCCATGTGAACCTGCAGCTTTGCTTGGTAAGATTCTAAGAAATCGAGAGCAACACTGGGGTGAACAGTTCTGGGAGCACATGTCAAACTGAGATTTTTTTGTTTTTATACACACACACACACACACACACACACACGATCCCAGGGTCTTGTCATTTTCCTATGCTGTTCTGACCCTCTAACAGCTTCTTAAAAGAAAAATTAGAACAGGGACTCCTCATCTGTGGAGAGTGGGGCCTCCAACCAGTCAACCTCCAACCACTCTGTCCAGTCTCGAGCGCTAGAGGCCCTGATGCTGGGTATCGGGCACAATGCGAGGAGGGAAGTGTCTTCTTCACTTAGGGTCGCTGCTCAAGTACTTGGCGCTATGTGGCACCAGGAAGGTTAGTTCTCCTCCTGTGTTCTCAGGTTGGCAGCAAATCGATGATTGTTGTTTCTGGGCTGTTATGTAGGTCAAAACTTTAAAAATTAACACAAAAGACTTCTGACGATTTAGGATAGCTGCTTTGGTATCCTGGGCCCCTTCCACCACTACAATCCAATGCGGACTTTATGTACTTACCTAACATAACTAATGTTTTTCTATTTTTTTAATTGAATTCTTTATTGGTACAATTTATATATATATATATATATATATATATATATATATATATATATATATATATATATCTCATAATCACACATAACATTGGGAAATTTGTACCAATATATGATACAGTCAGTTCTCATTTTTACCCTTATCCCCACCCACCCACACCTCCCCACCCCCTATATACATGCTCTTTTATTTTCTTTCAGAATCATATTTATTCCTTGCAGACTTGTAAAACCATTGTGGAGATTTCTTAGAAAACTAGGACTTGGGGTCCCATTTGACCCTGCTATCCCCCTGCTAGGAATATACCCAAAATAATTTTTAAAAATTACATTGGAGAGACAGATGTACACCCTTGTTCATAGCAGCTCAGTTCGTGATAGCTCAATCTTGGAAACAACCCAAATGCCCATCAACTGGAGAGTGGATAAAGAAGATGTGGGTTTTTAAAAAAAATAAAATGGGAGTATTATTCTGCCATAAAGAATGACAAGATTGATTCATTTATGTGCAAATGGATACACCTTGAGGGCACGCTAATGAGTGAAATCAATAGATCACAGATAGGCAAATACCGGATCTTCTTGTTGATATGAGCATCTGTAGATGCAAATCTAGAAAGTATGACAGTCTTTGTAGAATGGGAAATTTCTGAAGGAAATTTGGTGTGGGGATGTTTTTCTATTTTTAAACATGATGACTCTATTGGAGCTTAGAATTAAATCTCCTTTTGTCTATAACTACCGTGAGCATACTGTAGTGCCTGAAATTTCAGAAGAATAAAATAAATAACAGACACTTCTGTCATTTGATTTCCTTTTGGAAGGACAAATACATTTTTGAATACTTAGGTTAGGAAACAACATATATCTAATTGCATTTCTAAATAGAGCTGAAAATTATTCTTACTGAATATTAAGTGTTATGTATGTGCTGAGCATTATTTTAGGTGCAAGAAGTACAAGAATTAATAGAAGAGAATCTGTAGTAAGAAAAGTGAGACAAATCATATAAATATACATATAATAAAATAATTAAAAGAATAATCTGGCATGGCCCTTCTCTGCCACAAACTAAATTTTCTATCTCAAAAATAATTTAGGATTCAGAATTGCATAGAAAAATACTCCTTATGTTAAAAAGATAAAAAGAGGGAAAGAAAGAAACAATGAGAGAAAAAAGAAGCTGATAATTAAAGATTCTGATTGTGAAACTAAAAAATGGTGGAATTCATGCAAGTTGCTACATGAGCTTTCTTTGTTTTTGTTTTTTTGTTTGTTCATTTGTTTTTGAGACAGGGTCTCCCTTTTTAGCTCAGGCTGCCCCTGAGCTCCTGTCTCTGCTTCCCTAGTGCTGGGATTATAGGCATGAGCCACCAAGCCCAGCACTGTGATATGTGGACTAATTGCTGGTGGGTGTGAGTCATCACACCTGGTATTGTTGTATGTGGTTACTGGGGATTGAACTTGGGACCTTGGGCTTGCTAGGCAGGAGTCAGAACCACTGAGCTAAATCTCTGGCCCCTATATGAGTAAATTTTATTTTATCATTCATTCAGAATACCTGTGTTTTAAATCATAAATGAACATTGACTTTCTGAGAATAGTGGAAAAATAAGAAATTATTAATATTAAATCATTAAATATACTATTTAAAGACAGAAGATTGTGTACATGTACAAAATTAATTCATTTTCCCACAGATAAGGATATTATGGTTGGAACTGTGACACACAGAGATTTTGAACAGAACAACAACTGCAATTCTACAAGAAGGCATCAAATCTCTAAACAGGATTTGTATATATGCGCATATAACTTTTAAAACAGAACATATTCTTGTTAGCTTTCAATTGCGGTAACAAAATACCTGAGAAAAATAGCCTAAAAGAGGAAAGGTTTATTTTGGCTCATAGTTTCAGGGGCTTCAATTCATGTCACTTGGCTCCACTGCCTACAAGCACGTGACAGTGCAGAAGCACCATAGTAGGAGACCAAGGGAGAGGATGATGCTCACTTCATGGAGGACAGTAGGCACAGAAAGAAGTGGCAGGGCCTGGAAACAAGATGCATCTCCCATTCAACCCCAGCCAAATACTGCCTCCAAGTAGGTCCTGTGTCTTACAGTTCCTACAACCTTGTAACAATCACTTCAATTATTAAGCCCTCAATGGATTAATCTACTGATGTGACCAGGACCCTTGTGATTGGATCAATTATCAAATACCCCACTTTAAACATTGCTGCACTGGAAACCATACCTTCAACACACAAACCTTCATAGGACCTTCCAGGTCCAGACTATAACACTGACTAAGGGCAGTGTGTGTGTGTGTGTGTGTGTGTGTATGTTCATGTGTCTATATGAGGGTTGGGAATTCATTGAGCACCACTGTAGAGTGAGGAATATCTAAGGCATTTAAGTTAATTCCAGCAAGGAGAAATTGACAAAAGAGGCTGTACAGGTGAGGACAGGGTATGAAAACTCTGAGATCAGATATCCAGGATGAATATATTGAACTCAATCATTTCTGACTGTATGGCTGTCAGTAATTAAATGTATTTTTTAATTTGAATCTTTTTTTGTACATTGTACATACACATCATGATCACACAACAATATTGAGAATTTGTACCAGTATATGACACAGTTAAATTCTCATTTTTTCTCATTCCCCCAACCACCCGACAACCCCCCGCCTCTATAAAGATAAGCTTTGTGAGTGTATTTTTTACCAAAGGGAGAAATACCACATATCACACAGTATCGCAATGGTGATAAGGTGGCTTTGTTTAAGTGAGGCCCTTACAGTGGAGAGTGAAGTTCAGGAAAAATCCTGGCTGTGGACCCTCATTCATCTTCCTTTGTCATTCACCTGTTAATCCTTCTTAGGGAATCATACAGTTCTAAAGGGCGGAGTCTGGCCACATTAGGAAATCTTTTACCCGGGGTGTGTGTGTGGGGGGGTGGCCTCATAACTCTAGCGTGAAATGTAGAAGTTGAATTTTCCTTACTCTACTAAGTTCGTCCGAATGCTGTGGAAATGAGGTAAACATCCTCATCCCTCTGCTCTCTGTAAGCATTTATAAAACCAACAACCTACCAGCTAGCGAACCCAGCTATCTACAACTGCTACACTCAAACTCAAATCCAGGGCAATACACAAAAAGGCCTTAAACCTGGGAGGAAAAGGGAGGTGGAACGCGGAGAGTATGCAATCAGGTGGGACGAAACTATAACTAACGAAACAAGTTCTCATAATGCACAAACTATGGAGACAGCATTGCTGTAGACTGAATTATGATGTCACTTTAAGATTCATAGATTGAAGTTCTACCCACAATGGGATGGTCTTAGGTGACGAAGCCACAGCTAAGTGATAACATTAGTGTCCTTATAAAACAGGGGTCCGGAGTTCCCTTGAAACTTCCTCATGTGAAGCAAGAAGGTGTTATTGACAAACCAGAAAGCAGAGTCCAGAAGACATCAAATCCTTTGGACCCTAGAATCCCGACTTCTGAACCTATAAGAGATCAGTATTTGCTCTTTAAGCCACCTGGTTAATGGTGTTTTTGATATAGCAGCCCAGACAATGTCTGTTGATAGAATACTTGCATAATAAACTTTAAAAACAGGAAATATGTAATTCCTATTTATTGATGGAATTTATGTATTTAGCTAACACCCACTAAAAAGGATACATGGTTGATTCTTGACTTTTTAAAAGTAGGACAATAAGTGTCTTCTGGAAAGAATGGAGGAAAATGTAACTACTTCTTCATGTTTAGGACCCTGGAAAATAAGAGTATCTGTGGGAAGGAAATACGAACAAAACGCTGGGGTGTTACTGCTACCACTCTGTGCTGTGTTTCTTAAATCTTTCAGCTATATTAATAATGTCTATTTTGTCACGTGTCTGTAAGAATGAACACAAGTGATTTTGAAACAAAGAAACAAAATTCTGGTTAAAGGATAGATCGGTAGACATTAGCACCCTACAGACAAATATGATGTCAACATGAAATGAACAAGACATGCAAAAATCACACCTGAAATATCCTGTATGCAGCAACATACTTTTTCTTATGTTTTTAATACCTTTATTTGTGAATTGGAGGAATTTTATATTAAAAATAATAGAATGAGAATGCAAATGAAGTACAACCTACGCGTACAGCTAAAGAAAGTCACTAAAGAAATCATGTCGTTGATGGGTTGGGGATTTAGCTCAGTGATTCCAGGGCCTGCCTCGCAAGCCCAAGATCCCTGGTTCAATGCCTGGTAACCACACAGAACCACATAAAACCAGGTGTGGTGACTTGTACCCACCAGCAATCAGTACCACGTGGCACAGGGCCCAGCGTGGTGGCTCAGGCCTGTAATTCCAGCACTTGGGAGGCAGAGGCAGGAGGACTTCTGAGGGCGAGGCCAGCCTGAACTACAAAGCAAGACCCTGTCTCGGAAAAAAAAAAGAAAAAGAAAAAATCATTAAGCTTCAAATGAGAAATGTGAGACAGGTACAAACATAGGAAAGACGAAATTAAGAAGAGAAGTTTGTAGGATGAGGAAATATCAGCTCACTTCATATAGAGTGCTATTGATAGAACTTTCTTTAAAGAAGAGAATGAAAGCAATCTGGTTAGAGAACAGTGAGATAAGGCAAAAATAGCCAAAACAGACTGGCTGAAGGGCCTACACTCCTAGAAAGACAAAACTTCTAGGTCATCACACACACACACACACACACACACACACACAGAAATAATCATAGAAAATAATATCTTCTATGTTAATTTGAAAAATCATAGTAAAATCAGGATATGAAGAGATAAGGATTGAAAAGAAAGTTAAAACAATCCAAAATATGATTGAATACAAGTCTTGCACACATTTACATCACTTTAATTTTAATCCAGTCTGATATTAAATGCTGTTTCCTATTGAAAACATCCTGCGTTGGATCAGTTTCCATGTAAAGACAGCAGACTTGAAGCTTTCGTTTGATAAAATAATTTACTATTCTACAGCAACTCCTTGAGTATTTGGAATTCTTGGAGAATATCTCTCCCAAAGGGTAGAAATATATTCATTCCTATGCTAAAACTTATCAGTTGGCCCATTTTACTAGTATATTTATAGCATAAAACATGTTGAACTGTTTCTTCTTTCTTATGCAAATTATACTAAATTACATTTCATTTTTCTTAATGAATTTGAGTTTCCCTGAGAAAATCCATGGCACCTGATCATGATTATAGATGGTTGAGCTGTTTTTTGTTGTTGGTTTTTATTAAACTAGCTTTGTTTTTAACAGGCATATAAAAATGTGAATATTAACAACATTGCATGTGATTTTTTTGATATTTGTATACATTGTACAATGACTAAAGTGAAACATATCTATCTTCTCACACATTTCTCATCTATTTAGAGTAAAAATTTACATTTAATGTTTTCGAGATGCACAATTGATAGTTGTCACACAGAGTCAAGTCACACAAATATACAACAGGGAACCAGAAATTCTTCTACTAAGAACTTAGTATCCATTGATAACTCTCCCACGTTCCCCCTCCTATTCTCCCAGTATCTGGTAACCACTCTTTTGCTTGAGACGTCAGTCCGATCAAGTTTTTTATATCTGCAGGAGTGACGTCATGACGCTAATTTACTTCTGCCCAGTTTACTTCTGTCAACATAGCGATCTTCAGTTCCTCCCATGTTACGGGAAATGACAGGACTCATCATCTCTGACGGCTGAATGAAGTTCCCTTGTATAAATCCATCTCATCTCTTTTACCCTTCCATCATGTGTTGAATGGCTAAGTGGATTCCATGCATGAACAGCTGAGAATACTGTTACAACACACATGAAGTCCACACGTTTTCTGGACATACTATTTTCACTTTCTTTAGATATAAACCTAGTAGTAAGACGGCCGGATGATATAGTTGGCCCATTTTTAATTTTCTCAGCAACTTTCGTACAGTTCCCTATAACGGCGATGCTAGTTTACAACCCCTCCAAGAGCGTGCCGGGGTTTCTTGTCCTCCGCATCCCCGGCAGCCTTAGTTATGTTTTATCTTTTTGATAGTGCTTTTTAATAGTGCTCATTCCCAGTGCAATGGAGAAACACAGCCTTGTGGCTGGATTTGGATTTACCTTTTATGTGGGTTTTGCTCTTTGTCTCTGCTTAGATTCCACAGCCAGGATGCAAAGTCCATTCCTATAATAGCAAATATCCTTCCTATAATTACTAAGAACTAGTTACTAATTAATGGAAAAAAGGCTTACGGAGGACATATGGAATAACAGGGGAAACCTTTTTGGTACATATCCTCTCACATATGATTTTTTTTTTTTTTTTGCAGTACAGAGGATCAATCTTGGGCCCTTGTGTGTCCAAGGGTGGCACAGTACCATTTAAACTAAATCCCCAGCTTACTCACATATGATTTTTCACACAGTCACTTTGATAATTCAAGAGATAGCTGAAGAAATGTAGCTCTGTGGTGCCACCTGCCTAACGAGTGGAAGGTCCTGATTTCGATCCCTGGTTCCACAAAAAACAAGGAAAGAAGTAATATTTTTCTTCTCAGGAATGCAGATCAGATAGAAGTAGTGGGTAATTAGTCTTTGGTGGAGAATGCACTTCTGTTTTTGTGTCATGCACAAAAGTGTATTCTTCGAACAGAGCAGACAACATTGAATTCTAATACTCAGACTGGACACTTTTGTTAACATCTTTCAAAACAAAAAGATTCTCTTGCCACTTTGCTTGTCTCAGAACAAGAGAAAAACTAAGCGTGATTGATCTCCAACCCTTACATCTCTCTACAGTATCTGGATTTTCAAATGAACTTTGCGAGAGCAAACTTTGCCTTTGAATTCTGCTGCTTGTTACTGGCTTATTTTAGGACATGGGACCTTCAATCAAGAAACAGTGATGAATTGTATAGAGGATCCCATCAGTAAGAAGCATAGCCTATCAGACCAGAAAACTGTAATAAAGAAAACTTTTGGAGTAGCATCAAACAGTGAATTGCGAGTCTGGCACTTCACAGGGTAAAACAACACAAACAGCAGCAATGAAGTCACTGGTTTCATCATTTGATTACTTATAGCTTGAATCCAAGAGGCAATGCTCATTCGGAGGATGTGGTCTTTCAGCCTGTTTATGCATTTTCTATATAATTATGCCATAGAAAACCCCCTCCTATGAGAGTTCTTGTTCTAATATCCCCATGAAACTTGTTCACTTATATAAAATTTGCTTAGCATAGAATAATTTGTGGCTAGGATCAAACCCCTGTGTGTTATTTTCACATAATGTCAATTGAGTTCCCATACTAACATGCTCCATAGCAAATACTTTCTTTTATGCTGTTAGCCTGGACCCTTTTTCCAGTCTCTTCCATTTCCATCTGCAGTGGCTCAGGCCAAGCTCTCTCACTAGTAGACTAGGACTTTCACTGCAGGCTTTATGGTTTTCCTTTCCTTTATTCAGAATCTGAGCACTCCTCAGCACATCAGAGTTTTCTGCCATAGTCACAGGAACCGTTGCCCTTCACCTGGAATACTGCAGACCACAGATTCCTCTCCCACATACAGCTGTTCGTCTCCAATCCCTGCACACATGGTCTCATCTGATGAAGCAAAATCAACCCCTTAAACATCATACCACATCACAGCTCCCCAGTTTAGTCCTGAGCACTTGGTGCACTGAGTTTGCTTCCCATGTAGAGTAAACGGCCAGGAGCATCCAGCCAGCCAGGAGCCCTTTGCCTCTTTGACTTCACTCTAACCTTCTCCTGTGATTTCCTTTCCTAGATGACACTGGGGTTTTGTTTATTCATTAACTTACTCACTGTTCTCCTTTTGCCAGGGCTTTGCAGTTGTTTGTCTGTCTGTGTGGTGAGCTCTGGAGCCCAATATCCACATAGAGATCCACTCATCTCCTCCAATACCGCTTCTCCTTAGAGTCCTTTCCTGAATATTATATTTAAAAATATCTCGAATAACTCAGCAGCTCTCTATCCAGTGACCACAGTGATCTCTCTCTTTCAAGTATTAAAATTTGATTACTTGTTTCCTGTGGTCTGTCAGTCTCTGCCTTTCCTGTGTTTCCTGAGGTCTGGGCCTTTGTGTACTCTTTTGTTCCTACAGTTTTAGTCTTAGCATCTCAGATGCTGCCCGGTACATCGACATATCCCTTGACGAACTGAAGTGTGAGTCAAAATGTCATCTAAAGGCAATCGCAAATTGTTATAGTTTTGCCCTAGCATTCCCCAAAATCTTGTTTAGACCTGGTGTCTTTCAAAGGTGAAGCTCTTGGAAGGTGACCAGCTCTAGAATGCACGGTGGCTTTGCTGTTAGGAGGTGGTGTCTGGCCGGAGATGGATCTCTGAGGAGGGGCCTGGAAGAGTACATCTCCTTCCCTAGCTTGTCCTTTCCCTTGCTGCTTCCTGATGACTGTCATGTGGGCTGGACTCTTCCAACAGACCTTCACACCCCACCCTTAGTGTCAGGGAACCAGTTGGCTCCTGTAAGAGCCACAAGCCAGAAGAAACCAATCTCTTTCATTTATTGATCTCAGATATTTTGTCTCAGTGAGGAAGAAAGTCAGTAAAACACCAACTCAACTGGGAACATGATGGAATGAGTTGTAACTTACTGTGTTAACATTTTGTATTAAGTTTGGAAATAACTCAGCTTATGTGACACTTCAATCACCTACCATGTAGGAGAATTTGGAATATTAAAATATAATTTGACATCACAGAATATATAAAAGATAGATTTGAATTTGATTTGAGTTTGAAATGTGACATTGAAAAGTTGATTTGCCTCATCAAAGTTGAGTAGTCTAAAGAAGTTCAACCACATCTGTGAAAAGCATTATACAACAATTTGGATTTATTAGCTTTATAGAAGTTAGTTAGGTATCTTAGCTTATTAGAAAAATTGAAGTGCCTTGGAATAAAAATGGACACAATTCATAGGTTAAAGATAAAAAACATGCAATGGGGTTTAAATTGGAAAGATTGCTAAAGAGCTTTGTTGATATTTTCTAGTCTGATGAATAGGAGGTAATAAAATTTTAAACTTCATCCCAAAATAAAAGACCCCAAAAATGATTCATTTAAAGGAATGGACACTTCCTAGAGGATGAATTACAAATGACAAATTAATACATAAAAGAACATTTAGCATCTCTGGTGATTCCAGGAATATAAAGTAAGACAACTATGGGCTCTTACTGAATAAGGAGTGGCTATTACCAAAACTCAATAACAAATGATGGTAACTCTGCAGAGGGGGGAGCCCTTCTATGGTGTTGGTGAAAACGTATAGTAGTAGAACCACTCTGGAAGTCAGAATGAAGATTTTCTCAAAGAATTACAAAAAAATTACATTTGACAAGAATATATTCATCTCTTTTTGTTTTGTTTTTTTGAAACAGGGTCTCTTTTTGTAGTTCAGGCTGGCCCTGAGCTCACTATGTAACCCAGGCCAGCCTCCAACTCAGCAATCCTCCTACCTCTGCCATCTGAGTGCTGGGATGACAGGCATGAGCCACATACCCAGCTCATCTTCATCTTTATAGCAACACGAAATAGCTAAATCCTAGGAGTGGCCTTTATGAATATCAACAGATGAATGGATAAGGACAGCGTGGCACTGAAACATAAAGGAGTACTACCTTGTTATAAAAAGAGGGATTGAAATCATTTTTAGGGAAATAGATGAACCTTGAGACATATGTGAATTTAAATAAATTATACAAATGAATTTAGCATCTCATGGTTTCTTTTATATGAGAAACCCAAAGCACAAATAATTAAAAAGTGAATTAGAAGATATATAATAGGAAACAAGGAAGTAGATATTTTGCATAGGGGAAGGGACCAAGAGATAGAATGAAGAGTGAAGGAAAGAAAGAGAATATAGTGTACATAGAACAAAAATGCATTATGTAAGAGCAGCACGATGAACCCAATCACTAGGCACTGCCAATATGTACTAATAAAAACAAAAATGAAAAAGAATTGGTACAAAATGATCTGCAAATTAAAAGTAAAAAAGTGAATTTTAATTTTGTAATATTTACTTATTAAATTATAATGTTTAGGAGCAAAATAAACTTTCAATGCATCAAGAGCACACAGCATGGGGCCGGAGGGTTAGCTCAGTGGTTCCGGCGCCTGCCTCGCAAACGCAAGGTCCTGAGTTCGATCCCCGGTAACCACATATAATGCTGGGCGTGGAGACACACCTACCAATAATCAACACCACATACCACAATGCCGGACGTGGTGGCTCACGCCTGTAATCCCAGCACTCGGGAGGCAGAGACGGGAGGATTGCTGAGTTTGCGGCGGCTTGCCTGGGCACCATAGTGAGCTCAGGGCCAGCCTGAACTACAAAGTGAGACCCTGTCTCAAAAGAGCACAATATGAGCTTCAAATTTTTTCTTTCATCAATTATGCATAAACAATAATCATTATTTTTTCTCTGCAGATATATTAACAAACTGATTTATATTCTACCCCTTTCATTTTAAAATTAATTGTATTGTTACTCTTTTGGTATACATAATGATTGCATTCTCCATGGGAATTTATACAGGATAAATCTTGATTCTTTTTCCCCCAGTTCCCTGCATTGGCTTCAAGCTTTCTTACCCCTTCTTATGTATGAAAGATTTGTTTCCATTTTTCACCTTATATTTCTTTTCTTAATAATTTTGATGTTTAGCTGTGTGGGTGTGTGTGTGTGTGTGTGTGGCTTACCAGCTATTATGGACTGAATTGGGTCACCTAAATTTTACACATTAAAGACCACATCTCCATTGGAAGTGTTCATGTAGATCAAGACTTTATGAGGATAATTCAGGTTAAATGAGGTCACAGTGGTGGGATCCTAATCCGATAGTACTGAGAGTCTAATGAGAATGAACACCGAAGATCTTTTCCCCTTCTTCCTCCTCCTCCTCTTCTCCCCTCAACCCCGCCACATGGAAGAGCAGCCATGTGAGGGCACAGTGGGAAGGGGCGCGCTACAGCTGAGGGAGAGAACTCTTACTAAACAACATCTCTACTTGTACCTGATTTTCCCCTCCGCTTACAGAACTGTACAAAAACAATCTTCTATGGTTTATCTCAGCTCATCAATGGAATTTCATTAAGATGGCCAGAGGAGCTGGAGACCCCAGAGCGAGAAGAAAGAAAGCGTGACAGGGCTGCACACTCCTTCCTCGCTTAGTCCATGCATCAATTGCTCATGGGGTTAACTTGTCACTATCTCTGCTAGTGAAGGATCCCAACACAATAATATCAGATGTACTACTGACTTACAAATTCAAAAATGTTTAACATGCGGCTGGATTATAGCTTCTAATTCTTCTCTTATGAATTAAGGATGATATTTTAATAATATTCACCTGATGATTAAAAATGTAGGTGAAAATGAGAATTCACTTATGTCATATACTAGTACAAATTCTCCAGTGTTGAGTGTCATTGTGAGCTGTATATATAAAATGTACCAATAAAGAATTCAATTTAAAAAAAAGTAGGTGAAAATATTTTTTCATAAGAAAACTAGGAACAGGTAATTACTTTACTTATAACTTGAAAACAATGCTAAATTAGATTGTGTCCTTAGAAATACTTCATTACTCTCTGGTGAACCTAATTTAGACTTCTAGAATATTATTTGATCTAGTAGACACATATGAGCATTGTTTGAAATGTTACCAATCTAAATGGAGATATATGTAAAATGCATAGCAGTTTTCAAACATTTTTATGACTAAAAGAAAATATGATATACCATTAAAGTCTTGATTAGTTGAATGTTTAAATGACAAACTTGAATATATTTAGTTAAGTGAACATGAATTAATGAAATTTTTCTGTTTTTTTAAAATTTAACAAATATGTCTACTAAAAAATTGAAGTTATTGGGCCAGAGATTTAGCTCAGGGGTTCTGGTACCTGCCTAGCAATCGCCAAGCCCCTGGTTCGATCCTGGTAACCACATACAACAGTACCTTGTGTGGTGATTCATATCCACCAGCAATCAGTACCACGTGCCACAATGCCAGGTGTGGTGGCTCATGTCTGTAATCCCAGCACTGAGAAAGCAGAGGGGAAAAAAAAAAAGAAAAAGAAAAATGAAGTTATTTATGTGGCTGTAGGGCCGATAAGGGATACCTTTTCTTTACCCACTGTAAGACTCATTGTTGCTACTCTTATTACAAAAGACAGATAACAGTAGAAGGCATTAACATTTGTTTGAAGATTTAGATGATAAAGAAAACTTCAGAATTGGAGAACCAATGATCCTAGGAAAACGGTGTATTTTTACACTTGGGATTGATAAATAATAGCCAACATCAAGTGTTATACTTCTAATATGATTATAATATTTATTTCTGTGGCAACCAGAAGGTAGTGAATAAAGTTGTTGCAATTTCTCTGAGTTTCTATGGCAATTTGAGCTTGTATTTTCATCTTACTGTCTCTTTTTACTGTGCTCACTGCAATACTCACCAGCCTAAGTGCATGAATTCATGAAAAATAGTGAAAACACAATTTACCTTTATATCCTAGCAACTGGCAGAGAGCCTGGGACATATTTAGCACTTAATGAAATTTTCTTGATTATGTCCTGGGGCCAAAAACAAGATGAATTCTTATAGCTCAGCTAAGTACATTAAATAATTCCAACATTGTTTTCCACAAAATTTTTAGGCTAATCATCACAAAATCCTAGTATTTAAAAAATTGAAAATCATCTAATGCAACTATTTTATTTCACAAATCTGGACATGTGATACTGTAGAAGAAGCAATAGAAAGGAGAATCTTTACAGATTATATTTTTTGTTGGTCTGATTATATTTTTACTGAAGGAAAATCAATGTTCATAATAAAACAAGGCCTTATGTATTTTTTTTTTCTTTTTGAGACAGGGTCTCGCTTTGTGGTTCAGGCTGGCTCTGAGCTCACTATGTAGTCCAGGCAAGCCTTGAACTCAGCAATCCTCCTGTCTCTGCCTCCCGAGTGCTGGGAATTACAGGCGTGAGCCACTACACCCGGCTGCTTTATGTAATTTTTGTTAAAAACATGCTGTTCACTTGAATTAAAAATATATTCAATTTCAGCTTTCATTATTAATTCCATGTGTGACAGTGATTTTACATTTCTGAATTAAAACAAATGATGACATTGAAATCTTTAGCACAGTGGGACCTTTTTGATGGCTTGAATGTGCCATGCAAAGTTCATGTGTTGGAAACAAGCACTGGGAATTAAGACCTTTTAGAAACGATTAGGTCCTGTCAGCAGAGCACAAATTCCTTCATCCCAGGAGGATCTACTTAGGAAAGGAGTCAGTTCCTGATGAAGGAAGTTTGACCCTTTTCTCTCTCCATCAGATGCTCTGTTTTGCTCTCCTGCTTTCCTCCATAGGCCCTTCCCAGATGGGATCCCCTTGACCACGGACTCTCTTCCTTCCAGTAAGAAATACATCTCCAGAGAGCCGGGGATTTAGCTCAAGTGGTACCATGCCAACCTTGGACACACAAAGGCCCCAGGTTTAATCCCTAGTACAGAAAAAAAAAATCTCTGCTCTATGAATTACCTATTTCCTATTTTCTGGTGATTTATTAGAGAAATAAAAAAAGTACATCTACATATTTAGAAAAATAAAAACTAAAGACCAAATGGCTTGAATCATGTGTTGAGCATATAATGAATCTTCTTCCTCCCTCTGTACTCCTACCCTCGTACTCTTTCCCCTTGATCTCATCCATTTATTCATTTTCACGGTACTGGGTATTGAGCACAGGTCTTTTGAACACAGCGACCACCGATCCCGAGAAGAGGCTGGCTAGGTAGCTAATTTGCCCAAGCTGGGATTGAACTGGAGATGCCCCACCACGCACGGCCCTGTCTACATTTTATCTGGTGTGTTATCCTTCCCAGGTTTACAAACAGTCATCATACACTATATATTGAAATTACAAAATGAAAACAAAACTTACTAGCTTATTGAACACGGGAAAGAAATTCAAGCTCAGGGAAAATATTCAGCTTTACAGATGCAAAGGGAGGAAATTCAATATTGAGGTCAATACATTGTGTTTTAAGAATGACAACAATGACTTACAACTCATTTTGTGTGAGCTAAAATGTTTACAGGGCTCAAATTATACCATGTAAGAATTGGATGAGCATTGATTTCCAACTTTGATGACAAACAAACAAATAATAAGAAAACATTTAGTAAAGAAAACTGGTCTCCGCTGTTGGTGAGCTCGATCGCTGAGGTTTTCTTGTCATGTAGATGGAGGGAGAGTTTAGATATAAATAGGTGTTCTCACCATCTGTAGGGGCTGAGGGAAGAACTGTGTGTCTGTCTTTACACAGGCATCCACAGATTTAGTGTACTTGGTCTCTCATTTTTAAACCTTCTTTTCTTTCTCTTGCTGTTCCCTAGCTATCCTGTGCACCTCCCAAGCACTAACATTCAATGCTTCTGTGCTTGCAGTAAATAGTTCTCTTCTACTGAGAGCTCGTCATTTAACTACACTCATCTAATTACATTTCTCTTTCTCAGGGAGATATTGCTTAATTCAATTTTTGCAAGATTGCCATCTTTCCCAAATAATCACGTATTTTTCTTTCTTTCCTCCTTTCTTTCTCTTTTTCTTTCTTTCTTTCTTTCCTTCTTTCTCTCTTTCTGTTTCTTTCTTTCTCTCCCTCCCTCCCTCCCTCCCCCCTCTCTCTTTCTCTCTCTCTCTTTCCCTTTCTTTCTTTCTTTCTTTCTTTCTTTCTTTCTTTCTTTCTTTCTTTCTTTCTTTCTTTCCATAGTCTTCCCACATTCCTTGCTTTTCAAAATCTCTTTAAGTGACTAATCAGAACCTTCATCATTGCTGCCCCATATTGGTTATGGAAACCAATGCTGTCTATAAATTTTCCATCCTTTTTTCTCACGGGTCTTTGGTAATGTCCTTCAAAGCCAACTTTCAGGTCTCTATTTTACGAAGCCTGTTTCACAGTTTCCCAATTGCTGTAGCCCTCATTTGACTTCCTCACATGATGGTTTCCATTATACTGAGCCTGCGGATCTGATCACTTTTTCCACCACAGAACTGGATTCATCTTGACTAGATTCATCTGAAGTTGAGGGAAAGATCTACTTCCCCTGGTTTATGTGGGGCAGATTGTAAGGTTAGATATTTAAAGACTGTGAGAATTCTTGAGGAGATAGGAAGACAAAGAGATCATCTATACGAAGACTTCTTTCTGAGGGAATTGATGGCTACGTCTTTCTTTCTCCCCACAGCCTATGATATATTTATCTTGGTGGAAAGTTGAACAAAATTATTACTGTTCTAATGCTTCCATAGGATGGAAAAAGTACTTTTATATCTAATGAGTAAGAGTTAAGATAAACCTGCCTCACATAAATTTGAATAACAATGTTTAAAAGGCTATTGTGATGTAAATAATGAATTTATAAAAGTGTAGAGCATGAGCACAGTGAAGAATAGAAATGTAATAAAATATAAGTCAAGAAAATAGAGAAAAGAAACAGCAAAACACTTTGCCATGGTAACGCACATAACTGGGTGGATGATTATTTGAAAGAAAAGAAAATCAAAAAAAAGAAAAGCAAGATGGATGGACAAAGGCAAAAACAACAGAAAAAAATGAATGGTATTATTTCAGCAGAAAGCACAGATTTCTCTTAAAAGAGAAATTTAAAATGAGACAAATGTCTCATGTATTCTTCCAAAATAAAACCAGAGGACTGAGACATATGCAACATTTGGTGGCATGAGGCCAGTTTGAATCCATTTCCTGAAGCTTACTAAAATATTTGCAGTGTGCGCTGGTTATTCTTTTAATTGCTAATGCTAATGTATCCATTAGCAGCTGTTTTCTCATTTTAGGACATGCAGCAAAAAGAGCAAAGAAAGCAACTGAAAACAATCTTTTCTAGACTACAATTTCTAAAAAGTTTTAAATGTTTCCTAGCGATTTAAGAAGTCAAGGAAATACGTCTGACTCTCAGCACAGTTTTAAGCCAGGCATTCCACTTTATGGAGTAGCAGAGTCAGAAGGTCATCTTCTTAGTGTAAGAATAACTGTACAGCCACACGCAAATGCTCAGGAATGGCCATGCTCTTTTACTAACAAAGAAAAATGAGTAAGAAATGGGCTTGTTCTACATTTCCCTAGTACTGGTGTTAATAATCTTCACGTTTAATCATTCCTGTATAAACATAGTTAGTGTCTTGTCATTGTGGTTGCAATTTGCATTTAGCAGATCAACAATTCTTACTTTTTTCATGTGATTATTGGACAATGATACATATTTTGGTGAGACATCTGCTTTTGTCTAATTTCCAAATGGGTACTTTACCTGAGAATTTAGCTGCAGGAGTTCTTATATCTGGGTATACAGTTTCTGTTGAGTATGTATTGGGTATTATTCCATACTGCCGTTGCCTTTCACTTTCTACAAATGAAATTTAGAGAGCCAAAATTTTGGACTGCATAGCCAGATGCAGTGTTGTACATCTGTAATTACAGTATTTAGGAAACTGAGTCAGCAGCATTGCCATGAGTTTGAAGTCAGCCTGGATTACTCGGTGATTTCAAGGACATACTGATATCTATATCTATATAGATAGATAGAAATATCAAAACCCTATCTCAAAAATTTAAATTAATAAACATTTACATTTTGATGAAATGTAATTTATCTTTTTTTTTACAATTTTATCTAGGAAATCTCATTCATAAAAAGGTTGGGAAGATTTTCTCCTATGTTTGCTTTTGGACATTTTATAATTATATCCTTTAAAATCAATGATCTATTTCAATTTTTTTTAATGTTACAAGTTGAGACTTTAAAATTTTCTGCCTTACAAAGTTCAATATATATATATATATATATATATGTATATATATATTTTTTTGAGACAGGGTCTTGCTTTGTAGTTCAGTCTGGCTCTGAGCTCACTATGTAGTCTAGGCAAGCAAGCTTCGAACTCAGCAATCCTCCTGTCTCTGCCTCCTGAGTGCTGGGATGACAGGCGTGAGCCACCATGCCTGGCACTGTGGTATGTGGTATTGATGGCTGGTGGGCGTGAGTCTCCCAGCAATCTGTAAATCTGTAAAGTGTCAAATTTTACAGAACACCTTACTGAACTGCACTGACATTCTGTTGAACATACATGAAAGGATCAGTGGAATCGACTGCTTAACAACACTGAAACCTTTACCATGAAGTGTAACATATGGGTCAATGCCTGGGCCTTACTTTCAGCGATGTATTTTATAGTTTTCAGCTTATTATCATTTGTATATTTTGGTTAACTATATTCCAAATATTCAAGAGTAAATAATGTACTGTGCAAGATTTTATTTTCCTTTTAACTTTAATTTTGCATTTCTGAAGTTCCATGTGTAGAAATGCAATATTCCAATGCTGACTTTGTATCCTAGAATATTGCTAATTTATTTTGCTGCCATGATCAATAGCTTTCATGTGTGTTCTTTAGGGTTTAGTCTGAACCCTGATATTTCCCCCACAGAACAAATATTTTCACCATTTATTTATAATTTATTAGGTGATAAAGTTTCTATTTGAAATAGTAAAATGTTGACTGAATAGACTGTAAGTAATTAAACATATAAGTGCCACAACTGCCACTAAAAATTTTACTCAAATATATAATAACAAACTGAGCATAGATATTTCAATATGAAATTCATATTTAATCATTCACATGTAGGCAAGAGAGGAGGTGTTCAGGAACTAACCTTAGAAAGAAAGAACAGAAGGTAAATGGTAAAGGTGTATGCATTAGGGTGAACAGGCACACCTACATAAACATAAACATAAACAAAAACAACAAAACAGCACTCTGAAAAAGGAGATTGCAGAGGATAGCAGAAAATGCAGAAAATTCCTGGGTAGGAAGAACCAAGACTGTCAAAATAGTTATATTCCCACAACTACGATATAGATTCATTGCAATCCCAACTGAAATCCCAACAGCATATTTCAGATCTAGAGAAAGCAATCCAAAAAGTCCTTTGGAACCACAAGAGACCTAGAATAACAAAAGCAATCTTGGCAACAAGGACATGGCAAGGTGTATCATGATCCCCAACTTGAAACTACACTACAAAGCTACTGTGGTTAAAAACTGCATGCTACTGGCAACGTAACAGACCCCAGGATCAATAGAATAGATTAAAAGATCCAGAAACAACTTCAGATACACTAAGCCACCTCACCTTTGACAAAGGAGCCAAAGATTCTCAAAGGAGGAAAGATAACCATTTAACAAATGGTGCTGGAAAAACTGAGTTTTAATCTGCCAAAGACTAACCCTAGACCTATCTGTTTCGTCATGCACTAAACTAAAATCAAAATGGATTATGGAACTAAACATTGAAACAGAAACATTCAATCTGCTGCAAAAAAAGGATAGGTAGAACTCTTGGAGACATTGGCTTAGGGAAAGATTTTATAAACAAAACCTCTATAGCACAAGAAATAGTAGAAGTAATCAACAAATGGGATCTCATCCTATCAAAAAGCTTCTCAACAACAAAAGAAACCACCAGCACAGTGAGAAGATAACCAACCATATGGGAAAAAATTTTTTTTTTTTATAAATTGACTTCTTTATTGGTACAATTTATATACATCTCAAAATCATGTATAACAATGGGGAATTTGTACCAGTATATGACACAAGTTAATTCTCACTTTTACCCATATCCCTACCCACCCCCACCTCCTCACCCCCTTTATACATGCTCTTTTATTTTCTTTCTGTATCATATTTATTCCTTCTATGGGAAAATTTTTTACCAGCAGTTTCTCAACAAAGGGCTACTGTCTAGAATATATAAAGAGCTTAAAAAATCGCACCTCCCAAAATTCAAAGACCTGATTCAAAAATGGGGATCTGAAATGAAAAGACATTTTTAGAGGAAGAAGTAAAGCAGCTAAGAAACACTGGTCATTCAAGAGGTGCAGATGAAAACACTGAGATTCATCTCCCTCCGTAGAGAATGGCTGCTGTCTCAAAACTAACCATCAAAAAATGCTGGCAAGGCTGTGGGGAGAAAGGAACACTTCTCCAGGGTTTGTGGGAATGTAGACCAGTGCGGCCACTATGGAGGTCAGTGTGGAGATTCCTCAAAAATCTAGGCTTACAGGCCCCATCTGACTCTGCTATTCCCCTGCTAAGTATATAATCCAAAAGAATTATCACAGTGACAAATGTACACTCATGTTCATAGTAGCTCAGTTTGTGATAGGTAAATTTTGGGAACAACCCATATGCCCATCAACTGGAGACGGAAGTTGGGGTTTTTTAAAATATAAAAATGGAGTATTACTGTGCCATAAAGAATGATAAATTTGAGTCAGTTATATTCAAATGGATAGACCTTGAGGACTTTCTCATAAGTGAAACAAATAGGTCAAGTAATACAGGGAAAGCAAGCCTAGCTCCCAACATGAGAGATACCTGAACCACGAGTTCATGTTCTCTAAAATAGGGGAATGAATTTTAGGAACTATGGAGGTTAAGAGTAGGAAAAAACTCTATTGAGAGAGAAAGCTTTTGCCTAAGAGAGAAACAAAAGGGAACCAAAACATGGGAGACCCATCCACCTCACTTCTCTGTGGGCTTTTATGGATCAAAGTCATGAGGTGAGGCAGGTTTAAGGCTGGACCAAATTACAGTCAACCTGCAACGTTGCAAATACAGTAACTTAGGTCACATTGGTGCAATAAGAAATCATAGAATGGAGGAAACCATGATCAACCAATAATAAAATTACAAGTAGAGTTGCTCAAGTAACATTGATTAAACAGGAATCAGATGAGAAATCAAGTCCCATAACAAAATACAAGCATTTTTAATCTAGTCTTTTCCAGTTAAAGTCCTGGCCCTCCCCCGCCCAGGGAGGGGGCTGGTATCTATTTAGAATACAAAGTACTGCTGTTTATCCTAGTGACAATGGCATCTCACATAGAATATCAATTACTGCTGTTTATTCTATGTGGGTGAGATAGTTTTTTCCTATAGCAAAGCTAACTTCCAAGTTGGCTTCTTATGTGTTTCTAAGAGCTGTCTGGCCTATCTGCCTGAAAGCATCTAACTAGCTTTTCAATTAGCCCATAAATACCATATCTTTTCTCTGGTATGAGAAACTGAATATTTAAATGATTCTAGAGTGTGTAATAAATATTGTGAAATAGAAAATATTCAAAGGGTAAAAGGGGGCTGGGATAAATAAAGAAGGGAAAGAAAAAATGTGATGATAAAAACAAAAACATAACATGTATTTAGGGGGCAGAGGATTGTAAGATGGGAATGGGAAAAATGAGAATTAAGTTGTGTCATATACTAGTACAAATCTCAATGTCAATTATGATCATGATACGTATATAAAATATACCAATAGGGCCGGAGGGTTAGCTCATTGGTTCCGGTGCCTGCCTTGCAAGCATAAGGTCCTAAGTTCAATCCCCGGTGACCACATACAATTCTGGGCATGGAGACTCATGCCCACTGGCAATCAGCAATCAATACCACATACCACAGTGCCGGGCATGTTGGCTCACGCCTGTAATCCCAGCACTCGGGAGGCAGAGACAGGCGGATTGCTGAGTTCGAGGCTTGCCTGGGCTACATAGTGAGCTCAGAGCCAGCCTCAACTACAAAGCGAGACCCTGTCTAAAAAAATAAAAATAAAATAAAAATAAAAAAATAAAATATACCAATAAAATCAATTCATTAAAAGAAAAACCGAGAAGGAAATTTACAAACAAAACCAGTAGACAAACAAAATTAGTATATGTCATCTATAACAAAGTCTCTTCATCACATATTTGTGTATGCAGAAACATAGATTAAATCTTTAAATGAATTAAAAAGATCTAAAAAGATTCAACCACTGATCAAGAAAATAAAAAATGCTTATGACATTAACATCATGCAATGTAGCCATGCGTGGTGACTCACGCCTGTGATCCCACCACTTGGGAGGCAGAGACAGGAGGATTGCTGAGTTTGAGGCTTGCCTAGGCTACACAGTGAGCTCAAAGCCAGCCCGAACTACAAAGTGAGACCCTATCTCAAAAAACACAAAAAAAATCATGCAATGCAGACTTCAGAATAAAGAAAGCTAGTTTACATAAAGATAAATCTAACATAGCAAAACAAGAGACAATTTAAGGAGAACTTAAAATAATACTAAAAGTAGAGCCAATACAGCAACAGTGTTAATGGTGCAGTCTTGAAATGTGCAAAGGTCATAGTATTGAAAGGAAAAATTGGGATTCTATAGCTATAGTTGGAGGAATATCTGCATTATTAGTTATTAAAATATACAGGCATAAAAAGTGAGTCTCATTGTGAAAAACAGAAAACTGAGCAAAACCTTCAACTAACTGGGTCTAATGAACATTTATGTCATTCTAGGAAGAGCAGCAAAGCACATATTCTGTTAAAGCAGATGGAACATTTACTAAAATAAACCACATTCCAAGTTATAAAACAAACTATGAGCAAAACTAGAAGAACTGTGGCCGGAGATGTGTTTTTCACACACTGAATTTAAATAAAAAATCAATAATGGAGGATAATTATAAAAATCTCTAAAATTTGCAAAGTGGTGCACTTCTAAAAATTCATAATTCATGAAGAACAACACTGACAAATTGGACATCATCAAAATTAAGTTTTTGTTTTGTGATTTACACTGGTTAAAGAGAAAAGCATAAGCTCACAAGATAAAATATTTAAAGATTGCTTGAATCGGGCCGGAGGGTTAGCTCAGTGGTTCTGGCACCTGCCTCGCAAGCGCAAGGTACTGAGTTCGATCCCCGGTAACCACATACAATGCTGGGCGTGGAGACACGCCCACCAACAGTCAACACGGCATACCACAATACCGGACGTGGTGGCTCACGCCTGTAATCTCAGCACTCGGGAGGCAGAGACAAGAGGATTGCTGAGTTCGCGGCGGCTTGCCTGGGCACCATAGTGAGCTCAGGGCCAGCCTGAACTACAAAAGCAAGACCCTGTCTCAAAAAAAAAAAAAAGATTGCTTGAATAACAAAAGAGCAGTTTGAAAAATGAACAATATAGTCAAGCCACTTATTTAAATAAAAATCAGCAAAATGTTTGAACAAATCTATTACCTAAAAGACAGAGCTAAGACAAATAAGTAAAAGAAAATACCTTGATTTTATTAGCCACTCGAGCTATGCAATTTAAAACCAAGAGAGGTATTACTGCTTGCTTATGAAAATGACAAAATTAAAAAAATTAAATTCATAATCAGTAGCTGGTGAGGATGTAAAGGAACTAGAATTCTCCATTTCAGTGCTGGGGATGCAGGGTGAAGGGTCATTTTGGAAATAACTTTGCGGGTGAATGTCAACTGCACCTCTAGCTACTTACTCAACACCACCAAAAAACCTATGTTTGAACAGACACTTCCACAGAACTTTACAGTAGCTTGTATGACCAGTAGAGCCACAAGCATCCTCAATGTCTTCTAGTAAGTGAATTTGTGAAGTAATTTTGGTTCATCTACACAATTGAATTCTAAATCATGATATAAAGCAACGAGGAGTTGATACCTTAAGGAACCTGAGAGATGTATTTATGAGATAAAGAAATTCATCTGCAAGACATCCTATGATTAGATTTAAACAGCTTGATGGAGAAAGGAATGATATCAGCATTTCCCAGGGATCAGGAACAGCCAGAGTGTGGGAGGCTATATAGAAAGTGACAAACATGAGGACATTTAGTGGGGTGACAGTGCTGTGCTATATTCTCATTGTGGCTGTGGCAACATGAACCTATAAATATATTTTAAAGTTATGCTTATTAGCAACAAAATTGATAATTCTAATATATGCAAATGTGAAGTAATAAATTCAATTTAAAAGAAAGTAAAACACTCAGGGCCAGCCTGAACTACAAAGCGAGACCCTGTCTCAAAAAAGCAAAAACAAAAAAATAATAATAATAATAAAAGAAAGTAAAACAAAACATGAGCATAGGGCAGTTCAATTTGACATGTGGACTGGAGAGATTAGGTTTGCATACAGGTATGTAAGTGGGATACTTGTAAACAATAGCCATAGAGATTTGACAGCAGCATATTACATAAATAAATGTGGCATTTGATGCTGACTTATGGCATGGAAATGATCAGGGAAATCGTGAATGTAAATGGAGCTCCCTTGGTACGATGCAAAGTGTGATTATTCCAAAGAGGGTCACTAATGGTCGAGAACTGTGCAGAAGTTCTGTATATCAGCTACATAGTGATGTAACAAAGGCACAGTGTTACGTGGAAGATATTGTGTCCCAAGACGATAAATCAGATGAAGTTCATCAAAGGCCACAAGCTGAGAAATGATCTGGCCACTAAAGTGACAGTGGACCTTCAAATTCTAAAATCATGACTCAGAAGAGTTTCTATACAAAGGAAGAATGGACTATTCTGTATAATGTCGCTGGATATCTCTCATTTAACCAGATGCACACAATATTTGGATCAATGGAAGAATGCAATGCATATAGTAATTTTTGTATACTCACATTATTTTAGTTTATACCTAACTGTTCAACCACTAGAGATAAAATGTATAGCGGTGTAGAGGTGGATTTCAAATAGCTCCCCAGAGGTTTTATTTTTATGCAAGACCAAGAAATGTAATGGATTGATAAGGGATTTATAGACTATTTGTGAAAATTCCTGAATTCCCAAGACATTCTTTCAGCAGGATATAGTTACCATGTGTTGAGATTTTATTGTATGTTTCTCTTATTTAGAGACATCATTCATTTGATCATCCATTCATTTTCTCATTAGTCATTCAAAAATCTTCATTGAACTCCTGCTAGAAACCAAGAAAAGTGATGAGTCATACCAGATTCTCAATTGTAAGTATTTGATTTTGTAGCCAAAATGAATTCTTTTTATCTCTAAGAATGACAGTAACTCAGACGCCAGGAAATTCACATCACAATGGTCCTAATCTATCCCTAGATTAGAGTAATTTTCACATGATCTTCTGTATGAAATTTTTATGATATTTTTCAAAAATGTAAATATTTCAAGATAATTTAGTCTCATGTTTCTAACTCACAAAGTCATTGAGAAATAAAAGTATACCTCAATAACATTTTCTGATTGCCACAAATATATCTTTTGACACTAAAACAAGCTGAATTGCTGTTAAGTTTCTTAAAGTTGCATCACAATGTAAATTCTAAACTCTGTGCCACATACCTTTTATTTAGTGACATAAGTATTTATCAGTCATACATTTTGAATGTATCTGTGCATGAATGGTTTTCTCATATTATACAATAATAATTTAAAACTAATGTTTTATTGAGTCTCACATATCTGTCAGCTGCTGACATGTTTTATTTTAGAATATAAAAAATTCATCTACTAATATTGCCAATCATTTCAAAGAAGTTTATAGTGGGAGGTATTATTTTTCTAAAATTCTAATTTTCACTTACATGTTTATATCTTATCATTAATGCATATGATGTTAATTATTTTATTTGATGAAATATATTCAATCTATCCTTGAGAAAATATGTGCCTCGTACTTGTCTGAACACAGATTTGCTTCATCATTTTTGGAATAAAAATGCTATTCCAAGAAAAAAGCAGTGAGTTCACTTTTCAATTTAAATAGGCACAAATACTTCTGCTTTGTTTTGTTATGAGGCTACCACTGTACAGAGTGTAGGTTTGGGACTTAATATTCATATGTGCTTCTCATTTTTTCCCCTGAGGATATTAAGAAAAATAATGTACTCAGTTCTCAACATTTGATAACAATACATTTTTATTACTTCATTGATAATATTCAAAATAAAGCTGGATTTTTTCCATCTTTCTTCAAGTGTATGACCATGGAGAGAAAAATATCCATTAAGAACTACGGTTCCTCTGCTATAGTTCGTATAAAGATACCAATTGTTTCCCACTTGTCTGTATCATTAAGGCCTATGTCCATCCACTGGAAAAAATAAGTAAATCATGTGCCACTATTATCAACACCATGTATAGTTCATAAATTTCCTGAACAGCTAGTGTGAGGCCTGTGTTCACCATCCACACTTTAGAACATTACTCTCCTGGAATGGAATAAGAATACTATTTATTTCCTTATTTTGAACTGTGTCCACTCCCTCACCTGTTTGTCATTCCCACTTTGGGATATCCTATTAAACAGAACCAAACTCAACTGCAAACTCAAACAGAATTTAGTGTATAGGGGCAAGGGGTGGTAGGGTGGGTAGGGAAAGGGGAAAAATGGGAATTAAGTTGTGTTATAAACTGGCACAAATTCTCAACGTGCAGTGTCATTGTGATGTGTATAAATAATGCACCAGTAAAAAAAATTAGTATAAGCGATAAAATATTCCTCTTAAGCTGGGTATGGTGACACATGCCTGTATTCCCAGCATTTGGGGAGTCAGAAGGATTTTCTTGAGTTCGAGGACAGCCTGAACTATATAGTGAGTTCAAAGCCAGCGTGAACTATTGGGACACTGTCTCAAAAAAAAAAGTTCCTTTTATGAGAATCTGTAACATGGTTTTAAGTTAGCTGGAGGGGTGTAAGATCCATCAGGAATGTCTATTCCTGGTGTTGGTAACATTGTGGCTGCTGCTATCAAGTGAGAAATGACTTGTGTTTTTGTTTCTTTCAGCATGAGATTCAGACCATGCCATGACCAAGGCTGAAATCGTAAGTAAAATTAGAGAAAAGATTCATGATACTTTTGATCCTTTTTCTTGATAAATTCAGTCCATCCCAAATAATAAAAATGTAACTATAATTTATCTTAAAAGTTCAGACCTTGAAAATCCAGACTGTTTAGAGTAAAAACGTGACTAAGACAGATTCAAGTCAGGACAGTACTAAGAGAAGAGACAAGCAATCACTTAATCTAAGATGGGGATGAACTCCCATTACATTCATAAACTCTCTTAATAAAACATATCAAGATGCTGGGGGATATGCATACTCCTTATATTCTAATTTCATAGAGGCTTACTATTTGGAGCACTTTATAATTAAAAGCTATAAAAGTGTTTCTATTAAGAAACTTCCAGCATAGCTTTCATGGCAAAATAAGAACTACCATCGAAATTAACAATGTATCCCCCAGACTTGTAAAGACTAACTTTCTTCAAATTCTTCACGTATTTTCTGCAAGACTTTGGGCACATCTGCTCTGAGGAAATGTTTTCCAACTAGGCCTGTTTTTTAGAGGGTCTTAAATCCTGAAGGGGAGAAAAGGAAGAAGGCATCAAGTAGAGAAGCTGGCAGGTCAGAGGCAAAAGTTAGCGTGTTTGAAAGGAATGTTGTGACATCTTTGACCATGATTTGTATCAGACAAAATCAAACACAGGCAAGCGCAAGGGCACACAGAAGGGTACTGTATGAGGAAGTGGTGTTTCTGAGAAAATGTTAAACTCGGCCCTGTCTACCAGCTGCCTGTGATTAAGTGGTTCTTTTCCAGAAGGCAATTATTTGTCAAGGAGTCGTATTGTATCCTGATTTGTTCAGGAGTCATCACAGTGTCTGGAGATCCTGGCATATGCCTTTGATCTAGTTCATTGATTGCCACTCCGTAGCTTGGGCCGAGACGCTGGTGTCCTTTTCTTTATTATGGTTATTTTATTTCGCTGTCACATGAAACCAAAATCAATTTCTAATTTACATGGACACCTCGCTGAGTTGGCTGGACAATGTGACAAATATCCTTGACCACCTGTATCCCTTAATGCACTGTCTGCTGTGTTCTGATGGAAGCTGAGCTGTGTCGCTCAAATATCCAACCATGACCCCACTGTTCCTCAAATATGTAATTTACTATTTTTTTAAAAAATTTGTCTACACTGTCACTCAAATACATGTCTTTTTCACTTAAAAAAAAAACCCTCTGTCTAGTTCATACGTCAAATTTTGTGAAAACTGTGACATTACTTTGGCAGGACTTTTAATTTAAAACTACATGATTGAATCAATGTATGGATGTTTATGTGCTCAACGAATTGACTGTATTTAGTTTATATTTTGAAACATTAGCCTCTTGAAAAATTAATTCTTCTCCCTCTCTGCTCTACATTATATTCCATCTCTTCTCTTTCTTCTCCTTCTGCTTCTTCTCAAATTCCTGACACCAGCCAAGAAGCAGAAAAAAATGTCTCATTAGTATCTCACTTGTAGCTTAAAATGTCATGAAATTAATATGAGCTTCTGAGGAATATTAAATTCCATCCACTTTGTATGAGAAAAATTATCTCCCAGAGATTACTGGTAAGTGGTCAACTTCTCAGTGGCAAAATTACTGTCTAAGGATGCATTTCTTAATTCCTGCAAGAAAACACAAAGACACACACACACATATAAATTATACTATATAAATTATAAATTACACATATGTAAATTATAAATTATACATATCATATATATTATATACATATATAATATGTATAATCATATTATATATAATATACATATATAATATGTATAATCTTTCATATCCTTGTACTGTTTTAGTTCTTGGAAACACAGTGACCGCCCAGACAAGTCCTTTTCCCAATTGTGTTTGGACATATATTATTAAGAAAAGATTCAGGGGCCAGAGGGTTAGCTCAGTGGTTCTGGTGCTTGCCTCGCAAGCACAAGGTCCTGAGTTCGATTCCTGGTAACCACATATAATGCTGGGCGTGGAGACTCACGCCCACCAACAATCAATACTACATACCACAGTGCCGGGTGTGGTGGCTCATGCCTGTAATCCCAGCACTTGGGAGAGAGAGGCAGGAGGATTGCTGAGTTCCACGCTTGCCTGGGCTACATAGTGAGCTCAGAGCCAGCCTGAACTACAAAGCGAGACCCTGTCTCAAAAAAAAAAAAAAAGATTCAGATTGCAAAAGCAAACAAAACAAACTAGGAACAACTGAAGTTGTCCAGCAGGTGTCAAAGCTCACACTATTGCATAACACAAAGTAGGCTATGTTGAAAGAGCACAACGAACAGGGTCTCGGGTAGGATGTATGGGCAGTATCTGAAAAAGAGTTATGTCAGTTGACCTCTAGTCGGAGTAAAGTGACTAGCAGAAGCTTTTGGAAAAGATCATTCAAGGCAGAGAGAGTAGCAAAGGCAAAATCCCCTCGCAGTGAGAGCCCCGATCTAGAAAAGAGTTGTTGGTGTTGGAGGCCAGAGGGGAAAGAAGGAGCAACTGGCAAGGAGAAGAATTGGAGGCGTGTGTGTGTGTGTGTGTGTGTTTAATAAGAGATATGGTGTGATGTGGCTAATATTTAAAAATCATCCCTTTCAATATGTGAAGGATTTTGTAGGGAGAAGAGCATTAGCAGGAAAACTAAAAATTAAAGGACCATTGAACGGTTCCGAGTGAGAGAAATACAAAAGAAACCATAGACGTTTACAGGGCCCACGGGGTCCTTTTCTGCAGGAACCTGGAGAAAATTACATGACTGTGTGGCTAACGAGAAGAAATAACAAATCAACAATTGAGGAAGTTGGCTGGGAGGGAGGGCACATGGGGAAGAGAATCACCGCACCGGAAAGCCTTCTATCTGGAGTTCCAGCAAGGGGAATATATTGCTTGCACAAAATTAATTAAATTGCAGTATGAATACGTGTATGTTTTGAATAGTAAAAGCTTGCTAATGCCAGTCTAGGTGGAATTTTTTTCAATGTTTGTTTTCCATTAATACATATTTGCCGTGCATAATGATTATATCACTCGTGGAGAGTTAGCTGACATACATAACGCACTTTCCTTTCATTCACCCTTTCCCCTTTCCCCTTCCTCCACCATGCGGTCCCTTTACCTTTTATAATAGATCTGTCTCCTCATTCTCTATTTTTTTAAATTTTATTTTGCTCTTTATTTACATTACGGTTGTCTCACACATGCAATATTTAAACTTTGTGTGTCTGGTTTGTCTTACTTTACATTATGGTCTCAAAGTGCATCCTTTTTTTTTTTTAACAGAAGATTCAAGTTTCTTTTTCATGACAGAGTAGTAGTCCATTGTTTGCAAATGCCACATTATTCATTTATCTGTTGGTGGACATATCGACCACTTTCAGGATTTGGCTCTTATAAATTGTGCTATTATAAACACATTATGCATAGATTGCTGTAATATGATGTCTTTAACTCAGCAGTACCTGGAAGAGGAAAAGATGGGATTTCCATTTTTAGTTTTTTTGAGGATTCTGCAGAAGGATGTACTCTTGATTTTTTATTATTTTTTTAAAAAAGAGATACTCCGTGCCGGGCATGGTGGCTCACGCCTGTCATCCTAGCACTCAGGAGGCAGAGACAGGAGGATTGCTGAGTTCCAGGCTTGCCTGGGCTACATAGTGAGCTCAGGGCCAGCCTGAACTGCAAAGCGAGACCCTTCTCAAA
This sequence comes from Thryonomys swinderianus, assembly GCA_004025085.1. Classification (NCBI taxonomy): domain Eukaryota; kingdom Metazoa; phylum Chordata; class Mammalia; order Rodentia; family Thryonomyidae; genus Thryonomys; species Thryonomys swinderianus. The sequence continues at coordinate 48,981 of PVIC010002417.1, forward strand.
AAAAAAAAAAAAAAAAAAAAAAAAGAGATACTCCATTCTCTAAAGCAAAAACTATGTGGTTATGTGGTTACAATGTGCTTTTGACTAATAAAATTAATTATACTATAATATAATTATGTTTTAAGGTCTTAATGAATTGATCTTTTACATTAATTGAAATAATTTACAAATGTAAGAGGATAGCTATAGTTCATGAGATAATATACTGAAGTACAGATATACAGAACAGAAATTTAAATTAAAAACAAAATGGAAATATTTATCATAAAATCTGTTTGTTTTGTTACAACTTCCTGAGAAGTTCATTTTTATAATATAATAGAGGCTCCATTTATCACACTAAAAGAATGTAAAATAGAAATAGTAGTGTATCTTCTTTACTTCCATCAATTCTGGATCAGAAGGGTATATTGTGTTTTGGAGGAAGATTAATCTTATTTCAAGACAATTGTTGGAGTTGCAAAAAATAATACACAAGATCTGGTGCATTTTTTATTTGATTTCCACCAATGGACTTGTTCAAAAGTGTTGTACATGTTACAACTAGATGTTGGTATTTCTGTGGTCAAGATATGTTTTGTTTTTGTTTTTCCTTTATATGTTTTTAGAAAAAATTTGGTCCTTTTTATATCAGGACTAACATGTTTATTATTTTTACAATTTGCTCATTTTAAGAATTTTATATTAGTGAAGCTGAACAATCGGTAACATGTGAGATGGTAATTTTTTTCAGCATCGTTCTCTAATTATGACTAATAATATCAGTAATTTATTCTTTTAACTGCTAAGAGAAAATGCTATCAGTACACTCCAGTGTCTTTTCAATGTGCTACCAAATCTAGGATATAGATGCTCAGTGATCATAAATGACAATATTTTTCAGACGATATAAAGAAGTAGAAAAGAGAAGCATTCTTTTGTCTACATTTGAAATTAATTCGTCATAACTAAAATGTTTTAGAATTCAGAGTAATGTTTTGATCTTCAGTATTGTTTTTTTTTTATTTTTGTTTTGTTTTCTTTTTTGAGATAGGTTCTCGCTTTGTAGTTCAGGCTGGCCCTGAGCTCACTATGTAGCCCAGGCAAGCCTTGAACTCAGCAATCCTCCTGCCTCTGCCTCCCGAGTGCTGGGATGACAGGCATGAGCCACCATGCCTGGCCAGTATTGTTTTCTTATCTTCTTGAAGAATTTAAATTTATAATATGCTGGGAAATTGTACAAAAAAGACAGGAGATAAAGAGGTGGGTGAATATGAGAAGGAAGGAAGGAAAATGCGTTAAAAGAGAAATTAAGATGATCTATTTACATGTGTCAGTTTCCCATAAAGACTGTGAACATTGCGTGCTACAAACATGTATTGAAGAAAAATCACTAATAGTTCATGTATATTCAAGTTATTGCTTTAAAGTGATCACAACTCCCTGAGCTGGAATGTACCTTGGTATTCAAATGCTTGCCTACCACAGCCTGGAGTTGTTCCCCTGCACTAAAAACAAACGAGAAAAATAAAAGCCGTCATTACTTTTAAAATAGTTTTCCTGACTTGTTACAACGTACATACTAAGACAAGAAAAGTAAAGAAACAATAACGTCATGATTTTAGAACCTAAAAGACATACAGTGTAAGGCAAAAATTCCACTTTGCCAGAAAATCGACTATTTCTGTAACGTTGCAATATTCTGTTTATTAGAAGCGTCTTCACAATACACGTTTTTGACTCTGCACCTGTTTTTCTGAATAAAATGTTAACTGTTAAATTGCAGCATGAAACATTTCTAATTTTGAAGACACCAGTAATAAGATCAAAATAAGATATTTCCACATAGCACATTTACGGTAACTTGTCATGTACCATGTGCTAGCCTACCTCTAGTTTCATTTTTTGTTACCAACTTTTGTTCTGGTTTTTTTTTCTATTTTTAAAATTTCTGTTCAGTAACACAGGGATTGTTTAATTGATTAATCTTTGAGTGTAAGCCCATGAAAACCTGTATATGAAGTAAATAAAATAGAAATATATTTAAATCTCAAACATTATTTATAATTCTTCAGAGAATAAGATAATCCTTTATTTTTTACTATAATTAGGTAAGAAGAAATATTGGTAAAATAATTCGTTCTCCCACATAATTTTTCTTTATGTAATATTTAACTCTGGGACTTTCACATATTAAGTGTTTGATATATGTTTAATTAATTATTCACTATTACTTAGTAATAATATATAAAGTAAGTGAGTTCACACTGTAAGTAGACAAACCCCATGAGAACTGTTTAAGGGTAGAGACAAAGATGATAGTTAATACCGGAAATGACTATCTGTGGTTTTCCTGCAGTGGACGGAAATGTATTTGCTTTCCGGAAGTGCTGTGTTCTGACGGGAGGTCGCTCTGGAGTCTCTCCTCAAAGTCCCCCTTCCCTTCGGATGGGATTTAGAGTGCAGCGAGCAGGCCTTGTACTCAGACTGACGGGTTCCGGTGCTCACAAAAAATTATTTCTCCGATAGCGTCAAGTTACCTAACACTTCCGAATTTCAGAGCCCTGAGTGATACACACATGGATGAGCGGAATTCACGTCGTATCTGTTTAGCGGGTAAGTGTCTTCCCGGAGAATGTGAGCGTCCAGGGAAGGGGCCCTGGACTCCATTTTCATCAGTGCACCCCTCTCCGGGGGGCGGGGACGTGCGCTCAGTGCGGAGGCTCCAAACCCGGACAAAGGAAGTGCTACCTTGGAGACAGCCGGGGAGGAGGGACCTCAGTGACAGAGCACAGGAAGTGGTAGATGCCAAAGTCTCCTTATTTTAACTTTAGTTTTTTCTTTACTTTGAGGTACTATGTGTAGATGTTAGGTCTGTTTTTGATGTCAACGACTGCAAATTCTCAGGTAACCACTACCTGGTCTGAAAAAATTTTTCATGACTTTTTTTTTAATCAATAAAGCTTAATGCCTCAGTGAAATATTTTCTGATTTCTAGTAGCCCAGCTTGGTTCTGCATGGATTTAAGCTTCCTATAATGAGATATGTTTTTTAAAATTGAATTCTTTATTGGTACAATTTATATACATCTCACAATCACACATAACATTGGGGAATTTGTACCAATATATGACACAAGTCAATTCTCATTTTTACCCATATCCCCACCCATCCACACCTCCCCACCCCCTATATACATGCTCTTTCATTTTCTTTCAGAATCATATTTATTCCTTTCCCTCATTACATCCCCACACCAAATTTCCTTTGGAAATTTCCCATTCTACAAAACTGTCATACTTTCTAGAGCTCATTTGCATTTAGAGGTGCTCATATCAAAGAGAAGATCCAGTATTTGCCTATCTGTGATCTATTGATTTCACTCATTAGCGTGTCCTCCAGGTATATGCATTTGCACATAAATGAATCAATCTTGTCATTCTTTATGGCAGAATAATACTCCATTTTATTAAAAAAACACATCAACAAAGCAGCTAAGAAACATATGAAGAAATGTTCAACATCACTGGTCATTCGAGAGATGCAAATGAAAACAACAATGAGATTTCATCTCACTCCACAAGAATGGCTGCTATTACAAAATCAAGCAACAATAAATGCTGGCGTGGCTGTGGGGAGAAAGGAACCCTTCTCCACCACTGGTGGGATTGCAGACTAGTGCAACCATTTTGGAGATCAGTGTGTAGATTTCTCAGAAAACTAGGACTAGGGGTCCCATTTGAATAAGATATTTTAAAAACACCTTTTTTTGTGTGCCTGGCTTCTTTTAACCAACCTACTGTTTTTGACATTTGTGCTTGTCACGGTATGTTTTAATGGTTCCTTCTTACCTGTGGCTAGAACTCCATTCATTTCTGGGTAGCTAGATTTCCATGGTTTAAGATAGGTCATTTTAAATCATGCTTTTAGAAGTGAGTTTTCCTGTGGACACATCTTCCTGTGGACACACGTTTTCAATTATCTGGAGTAAATGTTTTAAACTCCATCTCAGTCCATCTACAAAATCAATTCAAAATGCCTTACAACTTAAACTTCAAAGGTAGAAGTAAAAAGTTTGTAGATGAAAACACTGAAGAATATCTTTTCAAGCATCGACTAGAAACTGTTCTTTTTGAATATTAAAAACAAAATCAAACTGTAGCTACTAATATTAAAAAGTTGACCTTTATCCAATTCAAAACTTTGGTTGATCAACAATTGGCATGAAAATAAGTAGGAAAGTAGAATATAAAGCAATATATATTATGTACATACGAAGGACAGTTTATCATGACTGTACTGACAAAGATTGAAAAGAAGCTTGAGCATTGCAATTCAAAGAATCCTAATGAATCACAGATAAGTATATGATAAGCAGGTGAATGCCATTATCATCAGGGAATGATAGTTGATACTACTAAGAGATGCTTTTGTGCCACAACTAGCAGTGATAAAATTAAAGAGAACAAATATTGTCCCGGAGGTAGAACTAACACAAATGTGTATAAGATCTTTGGAAAATAAATACATGGCAATGTCTTAACTAGTTCACCATATATTGGAGTTATTCTGTTACAGACTATGCTGCTCAAACATGGGTGTGCCTGCATCACTGATGCTTTTAATTCTTTCATGTATATACCTACCGGGAAAATAACATGGTCAAAAGGAACCTAAAAAGCCTAGATTTTTTTGAGGATTCTCCACACTGATTTGCACAATGGATGTAGCAGTCTACATTTCCACCCACCAGCATTTGCTGTTGGTTGATTTCTTGATAGCAGTCTTTTTTTTTTTTGAGATGGAATCTCAGTATTGTTTTATCTGTATTTCTTGAATGAACTGTGATGAGAAACATTTTTCATTTTTCTTGTTGCCTTTACTTCTTCACCTGAAAAAATGTTAATTTCAGATGCCCGTTTTTAAATTGGTTCTTTAAATTTGGAGGTCTGATTTTTTAAGTTCTTTGTATGTTCTAAATAATAGTCTTTTGTCTGAGGAACAGCTAGTTCATTTTTTCCCCTAAATAGTAGGCTATCTTTTTGTTCTGTAACTGGCTCCTCTTGCTTTGCAGAAGCTTTTTTTTTTCTTTTTTTTTCTTTTTTTTTGAGACAGAGTCTCACTTTGTAGTTCAGGCTGGCTCTGAGCTCACTATGTAGCCCAGGCAAGCCTCGAACTCAGCAATCCTCCTGTCTCTGCCTCCCGAGTGCTGGGATTATAGGCATGAGCCACCATGCCTGGCTGCAGAAGCTTTTTAATAAGATGAGATCCCAGCTGTTGATTCTTTTTGCTATTCCCTGTGCTGTTGAGATTTTGTTCATAAAGTCTTTCTCTATGTCAGTGTCCCCAAGAGTTCTACCTAACCTATTTTCTAGCTGATTTAGTGTTTCTATTTTAACATTTAAGGCTCTATCCATTTTGATTTTAGTTGAGTGCATGGTGAAAGACATGGATCTAGCTTTAATTTTTGACAGTGTGAATCCCAGTTTGTCCAGCACCATTTGATAAAGAGGCTGTCTTTGCTCCATTGAAGTTATTTCGCTCTTTTGTCAAAGATGAGGTAGCTTAGTATGTCTGGAGTTGTTTCTGCCTCTTCTAGTCTGTTCCACTGATCCACGGGTTTGTTTCTTTGCCAGTACCATGCTGTCTCCATCATGGTGGCTTCGTAGTAGAGTTTCATGTCAGGGCTTGTGATCCCTTGCCGTCTGATGTGGTGCTTCCTGATTTGCCACCAGATTATAGTAGGGGCTTGGATTTGCCACATTACTGTTACAAAAAGCACTTTAGACACGTGATAATTTGAGGAAAAGGAGAGCCCTGCAGGCTGAAGATGGTCTTTGGCAGTTGCGATGAGTGAGTGCAAGCTTACACCCCCTTTGTACTGGCCATGCTTTGGAGAAGAAGGCTTTACATTGGGAGGGTCTGCTTTCGTAATTAATCATGAGCATTTGCTCTCCCATCTCTCAGACCTCCACAGTACCCATTGCAGATTTTAAATCCTGTCACATGTCTAACTTGAGGGTCCTGTGACCACCATAGGGTTCTTTTTCTGTTACTAAGTTTGAGAAAAGAATTGGAACATCCACTTGACCACAAAACTCGACCATAAACTAATCCAGCAGGAGAAATAAATGCCATACAGTTATTGTTTGCTATATCCTTAACATTTTAATTTCTTTGTAATTGAATTAGCACTATGTGCCTGAGATTGGCATTTTTATGCCTATTTTACAGATAAGGAAATTGTCTAAGATCATGTAGCCAATAACTTATAGGCCAGAATTTTTACTTTATTAGACTTTAGTGAAACATATGCACATACTTTGTCCTCTAGATAAAAGTTGGGCTGGTGAGGAAGATTTGGTGGTGTTTGTGATGTAGTGCTAATAGCTACTACCGTGGAGGCAAAATAAAGTGAAATAAGATCAACTTGAACATTTGCAGTAGGGTTATAATTTAGGGAAGAATACTTTTATGTATTTCAGTAAATAATTCTAAGTACCTGCAAACTATAATACTAAGTTGTAAAGTTCTTTCTTTTTTTGGTTGCATGGTCTGATAAATGGAGGGAGGGAGACACATGGGAAAGGAAAAGAGAGAAAGAAAAAAATTGCAGGGAGGACAGGGTTTCTTTAAGGTAAAGACTGGAGAGGAGCTGTGGGCCCCAAAATGCTGAGGGCAGCACCTCCATATGAATTCTACAAAGAATGGCTGCTATTATGAAATCAACCTGCTATAAATGCTGGCAAGGCTGCAGGGAGAAAGAAACCCTTCTCCACTGCTGGTGGGATTGTAGACTTGTGCAACCATTGTGGAGATTCCTCAGAAAACTAGGATTAGAGGTTTCATTTGACCCTGCTATTCCCCTACTAAGAATATACCCAAAAGAATTAAAAGAATCATATTGTAAAGATATATGTACACCATATTCATAGCAGCTCAGTTTGTGATAGTTCAATCTTAGAAACAACCCAGCAGCCCATCAACTGGAGACTGGGTAAAGAAGATGTGGTTTTTTAAATTTATAAAATGGAGTATTACTCTGCCATAAAGAGTGACAAGTTTCATTCATTTATGTGCAAATGGATACATCTTGAGGACACACTAATAAGTGAAATAAATAGATCCCAGATATGTAAATAGCATATCTTTTCTCTGGTATGAGAACCTGTAGATGTAAATGAGTTCTAGAATGTAGGATAGATTTTGTAAAATAGGAAATATTCAAAGGGAATGTGGTGGGAGAATGTAATGAGGGGAAAGAATAAATAGGATTTGGAAAGAAAAAGAAATAGCATGTATATAGGGGATGGGGGATTGTGGGTGTGTGGGGATATGGGTAAAAATGAGAATTAACTTGTGTCATATACTGGTACAAATTTCTCAATATTGAGTGTGATTGTGAACTGGATGTAAAATGTACCAATAAAGAATTCAATTTTTAAAAAAGTATATGAGATGTAAAAGCAAGAGAGACAATGAAGTTATTCCCAGGATCTGATCTTTGAGTCTGTTGTCACCCATCTATTTTGTATTGACACAAAGTTTCTTATTCAAGAGGCTAATGACCCCTTGATGTCAAATGTTCTGTATGGATTTAATGGGCTTCGTATTTACATATAGGAGAATATGGCTTAAGCATCTCATCTCAAGGAAACATATTCTCTGTGCTTCGTTCAGGAAGAAGGAAGGGGCATTGAGAAAAGGATGAAAGAAAAGTCAAATGTATCATGCACAGATAGCACCCCTCTGGGAGGAATGGGATTATGGCACACTGCAAACAGGAACTAACAAAAAGCAAAAATTGAAGAACAATAAAATATTAAAAGTATCAATATTCACAACTACACCGGGCTTTCTACTCAATGGATATTTCAGTTAATTTCATGGGCAAGTCACCATGCCCAGAACTCTAGGTACACAGAAAAAGAAGATGGAAAAGTAGCACAGACTTAGAAAATGTTCTGAGAAGAGTTTGTGTGGGAAGCAACACGGGAAGGGTGTTGCATTTCCCAGGTAGAGACTGCCAAGAAATACATGACAAACACCCCAGTTTGAAGAAATGATCATGAAAAGCGAAGGGACATGAGAAAGGACAGTGCATCTGCAGGACAGTGGAGAAATACCTTGTTAGTTACAGGACTTTGGAAAAGAAAGTCTTCAGGGGTTCACTGCTGCATATGCTTTGGGAGGGGGAGCTGCTGGGCAGAGCGAGGTCACTGGAGACATGTCCTTGGAGGGTGTATCTCCCGGTAGCCCTCTTCCCCCGTACTCTTGCTTCCTGGCCACGATAAGGGGAGCAGTTTAGCTGCACCAACTGCTTCCTGCATGATGCTTCTGCTTCAGAGGCCAGAGGACCATGGACTTCAACTTCTGAAGCCTCAAACCCCAAAGTCCTCTCCTCCTTTATACTGGAAGGGTCAAGTATTTTGTTAAAGCAGTGAGAAGCAGGCCCATAAAGTCCTTGTTCTGAAAGTGTTAGTATTATAACAAATGTTACTAACAGGAGCATTGACCCTTTCTGCTGTTCTTTTATCTTTGGTAGATTACACTACATTTGATATCTATAGTATACTTTCAGTTTTCCTCTAAAAAACATAATTATTGCTGCTCTGAAAACTTCAGTGCTTCTGTTTGACTCACAAAATAAACAGTGACCTTCACTTTGAGGTCAAAACACACATATCTGGATTATTACATTTTGGATGGTCGGTGTTAAAAGCGGACTTGAAGTTTATGCCTCGATTCGAAGTAATTTAAAGATTGTGTTCCATTGGACCAGCTTGTGGTAGTGTTTCCTCTTTCTCATAGATTGTATTGTCTTAGATATTAGGAGGAGACTTATTTAACTCTGTCTCTGCGCTATGCCATAGACAATACTATGTTTCAACCCATCTGGACATTAGCCTACATGTTTCACATTACTCTTTCAAATACAAGTATTTTCAATGTTACCCGAATTCAGACATAGAAACAGAGACCAAGAGGGGAGAGGTGATTATGTAATTTGTTTTCCATTCAACACCAAGTAAGTGCGAGTGGCGTCTGTGAGGTAGGAAGACAAACACAAAAACTCAAGGAGCACCTGCAGCCTGGGAAGGGAGGACTTGCTTTGGTCTGCGAGCTGTGAAGGGCAGCTGAAGCCCCAGATCGCCCAACACTGTGTTTGGGGTCTGAGGACAATGACAAGAATGTTATGAAGAATGTCTGTGAAGGTAAAAATATGCTTTGGCTTCAGTGAGGAAACCTTCGCCTTAGTACGGGCTGCTTCAGGCTAATCCTGTCCATTTTGACAATTACACTCCACAGTGTTCAGTTTCTTTCTGAAATCTGAACTGTATAAGATAATATAGGGGATGCTATGAAAAATGTCTATTTTTACTTTTGATTTGCACTTACTGAGCAGGGAATTTTAGGCTTGCCGTGTGGAAAATCCTTTCTAAGTCATTTTTGGCCTTTTATTCTTAGCAACCATCTGCTAAGAAGCCTGAGTTTTAGGTGGAAATGTGATTTTTCCTGTGTCTTTTTATTTATTTGATTTTACATTATTTTTAAAAATTTAGTTCACTGTTTTGGTCCCAGAGAAACTTCTTTCTTCAATTCCCCACTTCTCTCACCCATTTAGCAATTGGTTTTCTTTCTTTTCCTTTAGTGGTGTCTGTTTTGTGGTGCTAGAAACTGAATCTAGGGCCACATTATAGCTAAGCACTCTGCCTCTGAGCCCAAAACCCAGACCTCTTTTTCCTCTTGGTCGACAGGTACATATGTATTAGTGATATTACAAAAGAAAACCTTAATATTGGAAAGAAGAAAAATCTAAGAAACTAGGAAAACCTAAAGCATTCAGAACCATACTGTGACTTAAATTCTGATTCCAGTTACATCACTTTACAGGAAATGAGATTTGAGTAATTTCCATAATAGGCTCTGATTTGATTGGTTTCCCTATCAAACGAGAACACGAGGCATCTTGTAAAGAGTAAATGAATATATTTTAGCACAGAACTTACTGTGGTCTCAAAGAACGGGGCAGCATCAGCAAGTGGAAGATATTCTTGTGTATTATCCCTGTCCAGATCAAAGAGGAATATAGAAACTAACTTGTCAGTACAGTACAGGAAGTTTTATTTGGGAACAGAGACCAGCATCGTGGCGGGGGCACATGTGCCCTGGGCGGAATAGTCTAGACAATGAAGGGGAAGGGGAGGTTCTGTTGGGTCCTGAAGGCTTCCCCGTGCGAGGTGCCTGGAAGGCTGGCGGCCACACTGAGTCCCGCAGCAGCAGTTGGCCTGTGAGGCTCCCCTTGGAGCCCCGGGGGTGGGGGGCAGTTCCCAGGAGGGTCTTGAGCCGCAAAAACATAGTTTTAAAGACAAGACAGGCAGTTCTGCAATATTGGCCTAGTGGGACAATTCCAGGAGCAATTGTTAATACATTACGTGCTTTTGCTCCCTGCCTCTTGGCTATGATTCCATAGGTGAGAGCAGAATGTTTTTATATTTATGCTCGATCTCTACAGTACGGTGCAGAGGAAGTCACAGGAGAATCCCTGCTGTTGGTGTTGTGAGTGTCCTGGGGGAAGGTGTTTCCCACACAAACGCGTGTCCTCCTGGCTTATGAACAGCCTTCTCTAAGTGCTGATAGGATAATGGCCTAACGGTAAGGGAGTTCATTTTGCTGTTTTTTTTTATACTGAAATCACGTCCTGACTCTATCTCTGCCTTTATGAATGAGTTGGCCAGATTTTATCAGGTGACCAGAGAAACGTCCTTTTCTTGGTCCGCTTTCACTTGCGCACATACTAGTTCTTGCGGGGCTGGAGTACTTTGCTCATTTCGGAAGTGCTTGGGCACGCTCCCGCTCTCCGTACTGACCCACGCGCCCATCCATAGGCCTCGGCCACGGGCTGCGTGCCAGTCCCTGTTTTGCCGACTTTCCTCCCTCCTGCTCGGCCCAGCTCTTGGAACCTGGGCGACATTTTTCCTCGCTCTGGACCTGCCATCCGCTCCACCAGGCAGGGGAGAGCTGGGTCCAGTCCCCGTCAGGACTTGCAGACCCTCCTCGCTTTGCCAGTGGTGCTCAGTAGTCTTCTGTTTAAGCTTCTCCTGAGTGCAAAACAACAAAACTCTTTCTCTGTTATATACGAGCAAATGTCTTTTGAAAAGTTTAACTAGAGAGAATTTTCCATCATTCCAGTCATTTTATTTAATGGAACAATTAATTTTGTCTACGGAAGATTTTATGCTACCAACATAAAAGGTTTATACTTTCCTATTCTGTTGCAAACCTGACTAAGGATATCTTTTATTCTATCCAGCTACACAGGGTTAATGGTACTGTGTCAAGCACAGGCCCCGAGAAGGAGGTGATGGCTTCAGCCTCTCTTTCTGCATCAACGCGATCCAATTAGCTGACATCTGAAACCTGCACCGTGTCAAACTCATTGTAAAGATATTTTAAGAAAATCATTGTATTTAGCCTTGAATGATTAATCACCTCAGAGAGTAAGAAGGCACAGCATGTCACAGTGCTGGGCATTCTAAAAGAATAAGAGTAGCAATGAAGAATTTAATAAAGAAGTAATCAAGTATTGAAGAAACAGAAGTAGATAACCAAGTTGAGGATCAAGCTTGAGAACAAATTGCCCAGGTAAGAAAAGAAGTCGGGTGGAACAGTATATATGGTGTAGCTCAAGCTTAACAAAGATAACTAGATAGATAAAAACACTGTGCAGGAAATCCTAAAATAGCATCTATCAATAATACATGAAGATGGTTGAACAGTGAGGAAATGGAAAAGTATGCATGTAAGCCCAGCACCAGATGTGAGAATTTACTAGTTCATACATATTCATATTTCATTTAGATGTTGCTTTGTTGACAATCTCCACTAAAAAATTTTAAGAAAAGCAGTCACATGGTAACACAGACTTTTAGAAAGTGAGACTTGTTCACATATGAAGGGATGAGGTAGAGGCAGAGAGTCACATAGGAACATCTTACGCTTTCCCTAAATGGAAAGATTGGGGCCTACCTGAGGAAGGGGATGCACATTCAGGGCAACCAATCAGGACTTGAGAAACAGACAGGAGATGGGCTTCGTGGTTATATTGCTCACTTCTTAGCCATGGGCATTGACCAGACTTCATCCTACATGCAAGTTTCATCCATCTGTAAAATATGGATCAATGCAAAAATATAAATAGATAACAGCATTAATCATCAAAAATTTTTTGTGAGAAATAATATAATGCATTCATTACGTTACCTGGTTTACAGTAAATGATTAATAATATTATCATTGCTATCAACATTATAGCTTCAACTTGTTTATGTTGACAGTATGAAATAGGGTGAATCATTGAATATTCTTAACTCACAGGGAAGATGAGAGAGCAACAGAGAGAGAGAGGGAAAGGGAGGAAGGAGAGGGAGAGGGGGAGGGGGAGAGAGAGAGTTGGGGGGGAGAGAGAGAGAGACAGAGAGAGAGAGAGAGAGAGAGAGAGAGAGAGAGAGAGAGAGAGAGAGAGGAAATAGCAAAGTGCAAATAGCAAGAGGACCTGACCAAGAAATTCTACAATAGCCATAATAGCTATTATTGTTAGCACTAATAGCTATGATCTATTGGTAATCACCTTCACCTAAAGTCTGAGGCAGCAGAGGAAATGGAGTCCTGGGAAGATGGAGTAATTTGCCAATATATATCGAGAAAGTAGATTATTGGAAAGAAATCTGATGCTGAAATTCTTGCCTTTCACCACGAGTCTGAGAGGCAGCTGTAGATAGTTGTAGGAAGTCATCAGTTATAAAAGGTGACCACTCGTGTACAGCCATTACAGCTTCCTGGTAGAAAAGTCATGTACAGGTGCCACTGGGTCATCTTCATATGATCTCTCCGCCCGTATGTTCCAGATATGACTCTGAACACCTGAAATAACTGTGCTGTATTGAGTGTCACATCCTCTAGAGTTTATCCTGTTTTCCTTCATAGTAGATGACTCAGTCCTTTTGGTTCAATTGAATATCATGGAAATGAACAACATTGAAGGGAACAAAGAGGTTCAGTTGCTCAAAACAAAATATATCATAGATTTCTTCTGTACAAAGATAACCAACCTTCACAATAGTCACATTGTATGTCCAACACCTATGTTTCTTCAAGACAAGGTAATTCAATATAGCAAATCTTTGTCTTTCTCACTTCATTTAATTAATCATTGTCAGCACTACTCATTTTTAAAAATGTTTTTGCACATATTAATTATTCAAAGAGACACAAACATCTATGAACTATAAAGCCAACAAATTGAGAAAGTAGAGGCAAAAAGCTAATTATACCAGCTACCCTAATGCATCAGAAATGACAATGAAAAATCCTTCATGTTTTGCTTGTGTATTATTTTAGTTTTTATTAATTTTTATCTTTACTGGTACATTGTATATACACATTGTGATCACACTAAATATTGGGAATTTGTACCAGTATATGACACTGTTTAATTCTCATTTTTCCCATTCCCCTACCCACTCCACAATCCTCCACCCCCTAAATACATAAGCTTTGTTTCCCTTTTTGTATTACCATCACATTTTTCTTTACTCCTCATTAGTCACTCATCTACCACATTTTCCTTTGAAGATTTTCTATTTCATAATATCCATCATACATTCCAGAACTCATTAACATCATTTTTTATAATTCATTTTATGGGCATCTTTTAGATCTACTTAATGATAACATTTAACATAGGGAATTTTATCAGCACATGATGTGTCTTGTTTCTTCTTTTTTTCCCGTTGTCCTGCCCTGTCTTCCTCCTTTCTTCCCCTCCTTTTTACAAGTACTGTGCTTCCATTTTTCCTTCTATTCTCTATTTTTCCTTTTGCTTGTTTCTTTCCCCTTTTACTTAATATTAGATAGTGATATTCCTCCTTAGCACTACATGAATATAACTTTATGATTCCAGTTTTAATGAAAGCTATCATTTCCCCACAAACTATATTCACTGCAGTTAGCTTTTACACAAATTATTAATTCTATTTTTAAAAAGAAACTATCAAAAAGATAACATTTTCTTGTTCTGTAAGTCAGGAAATTAATGTTCACAGACATCAAATAACTTGGTCAAGGAAACTGGATAATTGTATTTATAAAAGCCTACTTTTATGGTGTTAATTTTCATGTTCTTAATTTTTTCTACCATACTTAACATTTAAGTATTATAGTCATAATGTTTTCTTGTGTGAATTAGTCCTCTGAGTTAGTTTGTGAAAATTAATACAGTTAGATGTTTATCTATCTATCTTTTTTTCTATTAAGTTTGCAAGTATGCTGAAAAATAAATGTTCCAAATAAACTAGGCAAAATTTCCATAATGCTAGCTATCTATTTTATGGAAAGGCTACAGGAATATGTTGAAACATGGTCCCTCATTATTGTCCTAATTTTTATTTATTGGAACACATTTTTTTCACATGCAACAGAAGAATTCTGTTTTCTTCTGCCTCCATTTATCTTTTACTATTTGCATAGTGAAGTCTTCAGGGTTTTTTTCCCATAGGAGGAGAAGTTGGAATTGCATAGTTCAGAGGACATATTTGTGTGTGTGTGTGTGTGTGTGTGTGTGTGTGTGTTCAGTCCTGAAGGTGCACAAATCAGAGAAAGCCTGGATGCTCTTGCTGGGTCAATATTCCACCTTTGGGAACAACAGTTGGTTTTCTGGTAGGACGTGGCAACCCTCAAGGATAAGCCCACATGATTTAGGGGACTATAGGTGCTAACAACATTCTACACTGCATCCTCCTAAGCGCAGTAATAGGTTAGATCCTGAGAAACAAATTCAAGATGAGGCAAAAGAAGATATGCTCAAAGTCTGCCAGAGTACTTAAGATTGTGGTACTGTACCTTCCTTATTCTAGAACTCCAAGGAAGTAAATTTTAAGACTCATGGTAGCTGCTTCTGCCTCAGGAAGTTTCTGTGTGTGTGTGTGTGTGTGTGTGTGTGTGGTGGTTGTGGGCAACACACACAAAAAATGGCAAAATGAAGACCCGAAGAGACATCAGTTGACTTACCTGATTCTTCCAAGACTAAAATCAAACCTCAGAGTGATGTTTCAGTTGTTTAGGGTGGGAATTTAAATCTGTTGAGTTATATCCCTTGCTATCAAACACTGGTTCATGAATATCGCAGGTCCTTAGTCACAGGTGAACAGCTGCCCAGCGATCACGCCCCTCCTCCACTCATTCTATCTTTTTTTTTTTTTTTTTGAGACAGGGTCTCACTTTGTAGTTCAGGCTGGCTCTGAGCTCACTATGTAGCCCAGGCAAGCCTCGAACTCAGCAATCCTCCTGCCTCTGCCTCCCGAGTGCTGGGATGACAGGCGTGAGCCACCACGCCCGGCACTGTGGTATGTGGTATTGATGGCTGGTGGGTGTGAGTCTCTCTATCTTTTGGTGAATGACCCCTCTGGTGGCATTGCCACTGCTAACATTTCAACCTAGTGACTTCTGCTTAGAAACCACTGTCAATGGCACCTGAATGCGGACAGCCCAAATTCTTTGTGTACTTTCTTTCTCTGTCACTGGCCCCTCTCCCAGGAGCCCTGTTTGTCATCAGACTTACATCAGAGTTGAGATGGAATTTGGTATCTGGAATTAGAACCAGTATCTACAGTGTCGTTTTTAGTTTTACTCTCCAAGAATGGAGGTGGTGCTCAAAAAATGCCTATGATTTGAATGACTCCACAGATACATTTTATCCACATTCAAATGTATTGCAACCCTCTCCCCAAGGTAGAAAAATAATCCATTATTATCTTACACTTGGCAGATTCATATGATTTTACATGAAGAATATTAGGTACCCCTGGTGCCAAACATTTCTCTTAATGTTATTACTCACTACCTATATCAATGCCTTACACAGGTAAAATGCTTGCTGAAATTTAAACTTCTGTTGAATTAAATTCAAATGGTAAGGTCATGAGCAACTGTCGGCAATAAAAAAAAAACCAATGCCAAATAAATGAATGTTTCTATGCATTTATACTCCTTTGCATATGAAAAAATAGGGATCTGAGAACTATATCCTTCCTTTCCATCATCATTTTGTTTAAACAGATGGTGGATCTGGGGTGGAAATGTCTTTCTAACCAAATCCTCCCAGGAGCTGAACAGGGCCTAGAATTAACCTAATATTGTCCCAGTCTTAATCACATCATCCTCTTTTGATGGCATTGTCTGGCTTAGCTGTACTCGGGCACATGTAATTCCTCCTTAAACCTTTTTGTCTGTAGACTTTCTCATTCGAGATTTTGGTATGTGACATTAAGATGGCTCTTTTATAAAATGAGTGAAGTTGTTTCTTCCTGTATTTTGTTTATTAGCATTTCTGGTAAGCTCCTTAAAAAGAAGTCTGTTTCCAGCTCTCCCTTTCTACTTGGCTTCACACATAGATGGTTAACTTCTTGGTTACATGGGTCATTATATTTTAATTTTTTGTTAAACTTAGTTGATTGAATCATGACTCACAAAGAGTTACATGGTTTTATTTAGAAAACTTTCAGTTCAAATTAAAACTCAACATATTTATTATTTTTGTTAATTTATTTACTAATTCCCAAAACATATTTCTCTGTAAAGATAGTTTTACAATAATACCAAGATTGTGAATGTAATATTTCTGTTTCCCAAACTGTACATAAATGTGTAAAGTCAAAGAAAATGTCTTTTTGCAGATTTGATTCTTATAACGTGCTTGCTGCATCATGATGTTATGTAATTAACTACTATTGTCATGTCAATATACTTAACACTACATATTTTATAAAGCTAAGAAATTCATTGAATAAGTTTTATCCAATTTAACCTTTTCTGTAATAGCCCTGAAAATAATTTTCATATGAAGTCCACATAAACCTTTCCATTAGGTATGAAAATTGTGTATTATTTAAGATTAAACAATTATACATATGCTTGTACAGGCCTATATACCTTGACTATAAGTATACAATAATTACAAATTATACCTAATTAGCATGTTATTTATACCTGAAGATTATATACTAATTATATGTAAGATTATTATGGGAAACTTGGCAAAGTCAAAAGAAGCAACTGCTACAAAATTATAAGTGTATGCTATTTAATTTTATGATTATTTATACCACATGAAAAAGTAAGTTTCCAAAAATTAAACCAGAAAGGTGTTGTGAATCTGTTATTCATGTCTTTTTAATGATGTTTTGTCCTAGTAATGGCAAAGAATTGGCTTGCTTTTGTTTCAAAGACAGAGGCCATGTGAACAGAACAAAATATACAATTTAAGCCTAAAAATATAAGATGTATATATTGCCATGAGATAAGTTATAGAATACTAGTTTGGAATTTGGCAAGAAATAGTGAACATGTGTTAAGGAGTTATTGTGAGTTGGTAATATTTTGTTTCCTAAAGATTACAATAATCAATTTATAAATTCATATATAAATCATCACAACAGTGGGAGTTTGTAGGGTTACAAGCCCTGCCCCAGGTCTATATCAGATGAGTTTTTGAGAGGAAGAACCAGGAGACAGAGTGACCAACTTAAGTCTTTGAGCAGAGAAGACAGAGAAGGGGCCCTTCTCTGAAAAGTCTAACTCCAGGGCTCATGCTTAAAACTATTTTTAGAGAGAAAAAGTGCCAACTGTTCCTTCTTCCTCCAATCATTTCCTTTACGTTTAAGTGAATCCACAACAATTCACATCTGTCTCTCTTTTCCTCCAAAATCCATAAGGGGAATCACTTCATCTTTTTAAATTCTAAACATTTCATCATCTCCTCTTCTCCTCACCCCCTTCCCATAACTAACAGCTTGCTTTCCCCCATAACATTCTTTTTGCCTACAAACTTAAGATTGTAGCCATGTTAGAGAGTCCTTTCTTACCAACAACTGCTCTGTCTTAGTGTTCTATACAAACGACTACTTCAACTTCATGATAGAATGACATGCTTATTGCTAGAGTTGAATTATTATTTGCATATCAGTTCGTAGCACTGTAGAAATCCTTTCCCTTTTATATCTCCCCCTGTCTAATCCTTGCTCAGTGTGTTCTCTGCAACAGCTTTCTTGTGGTACTATCAATATATAAAAACTGTATATTTAATATATAAAATTTGATGAGTTTGGGCATAAGTCTACACCATGAGACTATTAGCAAGATCAACAAAAATAGGCATGTGCCTCATCTCTAAATGTTTCTTGAGTCTCTGTTTAATTCTGCTGTTGCAAAATACTTAATATGAGACTCATGCTTAGCTAAAGGGTTACAGTAGCTTTCTACAGCTTACTCATCTTACAAAAGTGTAAATTTACATCTATGGAATAACCCTTCATATTAATTTCCTCCAACCTCTGGGAACTATCACTTTATTTTCTGCTTTTATGAGTTTGACTCTTTTAGAATATTTGGATAAGTTGAATCATAGAGATAACATGATCTTATGTGTAAGGCTCCTAAAGAGTATACTCACAAAATAAAAAAAAAAAAAAACCTGTCAGGACTAATAAATAAATCTATTCAGTAAAGTTGCAGCACACAAAATCAACATAAAAATAATTATTTCTGAAGAATAACAATAAGCTGTCTGAAAAGGAAATTAAGAAAACCATCACATTTTCAAAGGCGTAAAAATATAGTTTCTTTTCTCAATATGTTAGCTACATAATTAACCAATAAAATTAATTAACCAAAAATGGTAGGAATACAATTAAATAAAGCCGTGGAATTTGCACTTAGAAAACTGTAAAGCATTCATGAAAAGATGAAGAAGTTGCAAATAAATGAAAAGGCATTTTATGTTTCTAGACTGGATAAACTTAATACTGTTACAGTCACCATGTATTTCACAATATGAACTCAGAACTATGCCCATCGGGACTCCAAATCTCTTTTCCTGAAAATAGAGCAAGACATCTAAAATTCACTTGAAGAAAAAAAAAAAGCAATGTGATTAATGAATGAAAAACAAATTCAGAGACTTCATGCAGTAATATAGAATCTTGGTCCACGAATGTTTCTGTTTACAAACAATTTTTTATTAGGTAGATTATTTTTATATTTAGATAAATATTTAATCCATTAGACATTTTTTTTTTCTGCTTAAAACTCCTCTCCCCCGATAAGAAGTCAGTGGTCCCAAAATTGTTTCTTGGCTAATCTGTACTTTCCGCTCCGGTGTGAATGGTAAGTTCCCATTGAAACTTGTAGTTGTATTGGACGCTTCTGCTGCCTGATCAAACCGGTGCTTCTCTGCTAGAACAACACCCTGCCATCTCTTGCCAGCATCTGAGACACCAAACTCAGCAAATGTGACTGAACTCCCAAGGAATCAAGCTTTAAGATTCCATTTCTATGATTTTTTCCCCCTTTACGCAAAAGGCATTTATTTAGTCCACCTCTAAGAATTACCAAAGATTTTACAGTTTCATCACTACTGAATAGTCCAAGTCTAAAGTCTCCTCCGAGATTTAAAGCAAACTCTTAGCTGCAGGTCCTTGTGCAAATCAAAAGAAAATTAAACACTTCCAATATTCAATGGCATGAGATAGATAGTAACATTCCTAAAGGTACAAATAGGAGGAGACAAAGGAATGGGAGTAAGACAATCACAAACCCAGCAGGACAAATATAAAATCCCATAGTGCCACTTCCAGTGTTCAAGACAGTCTGTGTCAGTTGTGCATTCCAAAAGGGTTGGATGGCTCCATCCTTACAGCACTTGCAATGCTTGTAGCTCCCATGCTGCTCGCTGGGGTGAGCTCTGCTTCCTCTTTGCAGGTTTCCTTAGATGGTCCCTATTCCTGGCTGCTCTAAACTTCTAGGGTCTCTATAGGTTTCATACTCAGAGCTCCACACACAGTCCTCTGAGGGCCTTCCTTTGAACTCTGGGTGGAAGCTTTCCTGACACCACAACTCTTGCATTCTGCAAGCACCTAAAGTAGATGATGCCAAGGTGCAGTGAGCAGTGGAGCAGTGGTAGTCAGTGTAAAAGTTAAGTGCCTGGACAACTGAGCACTCTGAACCCAATCCTGAGGAAGAAATTCTGTGGGCTACTGCCATTTTGGAAGAATGTCTCGAAGCCACTACTATTTTGGAACAGTTTCCACACACTGCAGCCATTTTGGAACAACTTCTGGAAAAACTTCCATTCTGGAACATTCTGGAACATTCTGCTCTGGGGCTTCCTTCACAAAGCAATTTTGAGGCTTCAAAGTATACAGTTCTGCTGCTTCCTCTTATTCCCTCAGGCCATCTTTTCTATTTTCCTCTTCCTTCTCAGCAATCAAGATCTCCTCTGCTGTACACTTGTAGTCCATAGCTTTACCAGAGTTTCTCTTCTGGCCAAACTCAAAACATTGTGAATCCTTCTGCTAGGATTTGTGCTCTTGACTCTCAACACAGACCCGACCCAAAGCTCCCAACAGTCACCCTGCCACTGCCTCAATATCCAACTATTTTGAAATTTCTTCTGTACGACGAATTAGTCCACTGCTCCTCATCTTAGTCTCAGGCAAAGTCACTGAACATGAGCCAACTGCAGACAAACTTTCTACCTAAAGTCAAAACACACATCATTTGGAGTCCCACAGCCAATGGAGTCCTTCTCCCCAGCAGAAACCTGCTTAGCCTGGTTCTTTACAAGCTTTCTGGTCTTCTGAGCTCAGACCAGAGTGTCCCATATAGAACAGCCTAAGACATTCCAGCTCTACTTGTCTTCAGTTGGCAGCTTTGAATCTTTTAGACAAGACTGTGAACATGAGCAAAATGCAGACAAATGTTCTGTCAAACTATAACACCACACATCTTCTGGAGTCTAGCACCCAATGTCATCCTTACTCCCAACAGAAAACTCCTGAGCCCAATCTTTACCCACTTTCTGGTCTTCTGATCTCTGCAAGAATCTCCCATGCAAAATAAACCATCTAAGACATTCCAGCGCTGCTTGTGTACCCAACATTTCCAAATCTTTCCTTCCTTTGGTGAAATTCTTACCAGGCACCTCATTCTGCACAGGTAAGAAGCAGATCAGTGTTCTCCTGGGGCAGGACCAGCGCTGGGAGAATGGAGGTTTGCAGCAAGACAGACCGTGTGGCACCAGGAGCAATGCACGGAGGCACTGAACAGAGCTCAGAGAGCAGAGTGTAACCCAGGTTTACTATGGCAGCGGGCTCAGAGGAGCTCCAGGTTCAGTCTTTGGTGATTCTTTTCAAAAAAGGTCAGCTTGCCTCTCTTCTCAGCCCCATGTGACCTTCCTCTTGTCTGTTTTCAAAGAATTTGGTTCACAAGCAAAAGCATTTAGCAAAATTTTGCTACCCTTCACAAACTCCACATTAGGTGACAATAGGACCATGGCCTCTTACCTACACAAACACAGATGCAGTCATATTCCCCCAAACTGTAAAACAAATTAAGTTCATACACTGAAGTCCAGTAGATTTTGAAATGTATTTCAAACTTTCAGTAAATGAAACAGTAGGATCCTTGCATGAATCAGACAAATTTGCCAGTATATAGAGCTAAGAATAAAACTCTACATACGTCCTGTAGTGAGTCAACCTGACAAGGGGCTAATGAATACACATTGGGAGAAAGATAACATATCATGTTGGAGAAACTGGAGAAACATACTGAATTGGAACCCCATGTTACCATCTGCCCCAAATCCTGCAGCAGGTTTTAAAGCTTTCCTTTATAACATGCACCTGTAATCTTCAAAGCGCCTTCTCTTCTCATATGGAAATCACCTGTTTTCTAACCATCCAATCAACCCCATTTCCCGGAACACTGACTTTTTCTGCTTGAATCTGTTTTCTGTCTACTTTAGTCCCATCCTCTACCTCACTTTCTGAAAGATGATAAGTGATGTGTTCAGTATTAGTTGAATAAGTGGATAATGGATTAAAATTCTAGAAGTGATTGCTTCCTTTCTTTTTCATTATTCCTGCTCTTAAATTCCATTTATTTGTTTGTGGACTGTATCAGTTCTGTCACTGCCTACTAAAATGCAAGCTCCATGAAAACAAGAACTTGTGACTCATTCAAACTTTCAACCTTGATGTCCCACATAAATGCTAGCAGATTGTATACTTACTAGACATGAATTCTGTAAATATATGAATGAACACACCCTTCAGAGTGTCAAAGGAACAAGGTAAAAGATGAGGGAAGTATGTATTGTGGATGGCAGACAAAAAGATAGAAGATGGACAGGATAGTGTCTTTTGCAAAGAGCTACATCTAATTGACTTATACACATGAGAATGGATGTGGTTATGTAGTGTTGCCTCAGTTCATGAACTGAATTCTTTCCTAATTCTGGTTGTAAACTGAGTTGGATGAGAATGGCATCAAATTCAGTGGTTAGGTTCTGGTTTGGTCTTATGGGAACATTTAATTTGCTTCTTGTCCAATTAAATTTGTGACCAGAATCATCGGAAGAATTAAGTCCATAAAGCTACCACTGGATAATCATTGGTTATTCAATATGTGTCTATGTGCATGTATTTGCAAAAGGAATTGCATATTAGACTGTGTACATAGAACGTAACTATTGCATTATGAAACACTGTATGTGTGTGTGTGTGTGTGTGTGTGTGAGAGAGAGAGAGAGAGAGAGAGAGAGAAAGAGAGAGAGGTGGTCTGAGGGGGCATCTAAGGGGTTTTTGACATTGACAGCTATAAGCATTGAAAAATAGATGTAAACCATTATCACAGTACCTCTTCCCGTCTTCTCATGAAAATGTTGATGGAAGAGAGAAAAACAAACTTCTAATGTTGCATTTGATGTGATGAATAGTAATAAACAGTGTCATAATATCTACGTCTTTGTCACAGTAATAAATAAATTTCAGTGGTGATGCCTTAGACTGGAAGATAGTGAAAAGGAAATATGTAAGTCAATCACAAAGCACAGAGTTGTTCAGATGTTTTATTAACTTGGTCAGCCACAGGTCTTTGAATATTAATAGCCCTGCACACAGACCACCCTGCTCACTGCACACATTTTCTAGTGAGAACTGACTCACATCTGAAATTCGAGTGATCACACAGTGTAGCAGGCATAGCCTCGAACTTGGACACGTGAAACTACTGGTTTCAAACATTATCTTTGCTATTCATCAACTGTCCAACTGTGACAAGTTACCAGATTACCTTTGAGACATTTTCTGGAAGTAAATACAGTTTCTCCCACACGAGACTGTGGCAAGGATAAACTACCCCTGTGTTTTGGTGAAATGGTTGGAATAAGTATGCGAAACTCTCTGCTTAGCCCATAAGAAAACACTTCCTGTCAACTATTAACAATCACCCATAGAACTGGTTGCCTCCATTAATTTCTCTGATTTTTATGATTTAGGTTGTAAAGCACCTTTTCTTTTTCGTTTCATAGATGAGAATATTTTAGTCAAGGAAATTGAACTCTAAATATTATATAAGGTTCATTTTGTCTCTGCTTCTAAACAGCTTCATGAAACGAATGACGAGTCAGCACCCGAGATCCATGCAAGCCTAACATTGCTAACAGTGCCCTTCTCACGTAGGCATCCTGGGAAACTGTATCCCTTTATTCAATATATCCTCTCCCTGAAAAGCCATGTGCTTCAGATTCCGCTGACTTCTGCTGGAGATTCATCGCTTCGGATCTGTTTGTTTCCCTCAATGGAGTCTTTGGGTTTAACATCTCTGTCATCTCATTGCTGGCTTCTCTCACAAAGGCACGTTCTTTGAGACTGTCTTCTTTGTTCTTCAGTTTCTTTACAGCTTCCTCACTGTCTTGGGGAGACATCAGTTTAGTTTATAACACATGTCCTCCTAGGATAGAAAATGGAAGATTTAAATCGTATCGCATTCCTCACAATTTACTTCAATAGGTCATTAACTATCCCCGAGGCTGCTTAGCTTGCTCCTCTATTACCCCCAAACTATTTTCAGCCACCTGTTCTCAGCAGACTTCTGTATGGTCTTACACGTAAGAGCTCTATCTCAGACAAGATGTTTCATCTTGCCTCTTTCTCCTTAAATATGACTCCAATAAATGGGATGATTGCTCCAGGATATTGTGTGACTTCTCTACTCATGAAAAAACATTCTACCACACCCATTGTAAAGCCAAATTACTCCTGGTTAAATGTTCCGCTGAGCTCAGGTCATTTTACGACTTTGTTCCATCATTTTATAATTTACTATTGACACTTCTTGTGTATATTTTGAAACACACAAGTTGACAAGAAATATTGGGATAGCTCAGACCACCAGAATGCAAACGCAAGGATAATGACAACATACGGACAGATGTGAGACCATAAGATATCAAGCTGTGTAGAGAGATAGAAAGGGGAAAATCACTTTTTCTTTCTCTTTATACTTCTTATTTGAATGTATCTCAATGCAAAGGATTTGGCTTTGTTTTGTGTATACGTGTTTCCACTTTGGAGAACAGTGGAAGAGTGCCAGATCTGAATGTAACAATGCTACACAAATTGTGTTCTCAGGATATCTGCAAAAAAAAAAAAAAATGCGAAATATGAGTTTCCCATTGCAGTTCTTCCAAAGGAGGGATCCCTTTCCAGCGAAAAGATCAGTAACAAAAAAGAGGAATTTGCATTCTGGAGGATGTTACTTGCTCTATATTTTCCTTTCTTCCTCCGCTAGTTAAGTCTGAGGGATGCTTTTGTTCAGAGACTGCTTTTATTCTGCCCTGGCCATGCTGTGACCTTCATTTCTAACAGCCAACCCAGAGGAAGGATTCTGGAATGGTGTGAGAGAGACTGTCGGTCCTTCATTCTCTCTGGCCTCATTACTAATGCAGTGGAATTTATCTTTGGTTTTCTTTTTCCAACTCATAAAGCCTTCTGTATCAATCAAACCCGACAACTCGGGGGTGACGGAGACTGCTGGCATGAATCACTAGAGAGTGCTCTGTGGAAGTCCCTCCATTTCCCACTCCCACGGCAACCGTGACCTTCCGGCCCAGCTCACTTACCATGGAGAGGAGGCAATCAGGCATTCCCTAAATACATCTAGACCTTGTCCGATCTTGATGATCCTGGTGAAAGAAGGACAGGTTTGAAACTACCACAGTTCCAATTTAGATCAAGGTCAAGAACTACCTCAAATTCATCCCAAGGACAATATTAAGGCAAAGCTGTTCTTGATTTAATAGCCCTGCACCCTCCCTCATCCTCCCCGAGTCTCCAAGCAAAGCACCCACAGCCAAGCAGGTTCAATCACTGTGATCCACTTTCTGAGTTATGTTAGTGTCTGCTTCAAAGAGAGCCCCATGCCTCCCGAGAGCTACCCTGAAATGCAAGCTTGCAAAGAGCTGTCACGGCAGTCCTTCCATGCTGTATTCCAAGAGATGCTTTTTGAGGTCCAAAATGGTTAAAGGATTCGCCTAAAGTCACACAAAGAATTAACACAATAAAACAGTGCCGCACCATAAAAGAGAAGTAGGGTTTTGATGTTAGAACAAATAAAGTGTCTGATCCTGGTTCTGTGCCTTTTGATACAAATGATCATAAGCATGTTTTGTAACATCTCTGGGGGTTAACACATTCCTTTTGTAAATTATAAATGAAAATACCTAACTCACTCTGAAGTTACAAAAATTAAACAATGACAATTAAAAATGTGGAAAGATACAGTCATTGTAGCTATTTATGACAAATAATATTTGTGTGATAATCGCTAATTACTCATATTTCATCCCTGCTAGGCTCTGGCACTAGTGACTTTCAACACACTCATTATATTATCTGAAATACGTAACTCTTCTAATATTGTCCCTGCTCTGGATGCCCCTTTGTTCTCAGGCCCGGGCCAGGAGATGAAAACTATTTAACTTGCTCTGTTGGGTGATGTTTTCTTGGAGACTCGAGAAGGAAGTGGGAATATAGCAGGACTGCTAGTGTAATAGCAGAACTCTTCTATTCTGTGATGGGGGGAGGCTTCTCATTCAGTCTCAGAGTTGTCAGTGGTGTCAAGTGGAGAAAGCCACGTGGAAGCACTTTCAACCATGTCCAGAAAGATCTCAGAGAAACCTGTAATACTCCTCAGGTATCACCGGTGAGGGATCTAACATTAGCCACAACATTATTTCGCTAACCTCTACAAAATGATAAGTTGGCTATCACACAAAGCTCCCGTTCCTCTAAGGACAGGATGTCAAACAGTCACGGGCTTCAGCGCCTGAATGAGGTCTACGCCTGGCCCCTCCACCCTTCCACAAAACACCTCAGAGGGATCGCCACCCTTCCAGCATTCATCTAGATGGGAGCGTTCCCAACATCCATCTATACCTACTGTTCCCTCCCCTCACTCCCTCAAAATTTAGAACCAAAAGCTTTTTTATTCCTTTAAAAACTACTTTTCCCTCTCCTAGCCATTGTGTGTGTCCAAGAAGAAACTTATTCATGTATAAAATATGGAGCCAAAATTATCTCAAACACAAAAACTAGCTACTTTCTTTACTCTTCAAAGTCGGAGAGGATTTTTATTTGGAAATACAATGGGAAGGTATCCAATAATAAAAAGGTAGGGAGTTTCTTCTAGGATGCAAACGATTCAAATATCCATCGTGAAAGAAGTGAGAAAAAGTTTCCTTTTCATTTTAAAGGAAGTTTGAAAGTCTGTGTCTGATTGAAAATCTAAATTGAGTTTTAAAAACCATGGAAATTAATAACTTACAGAATTAAAATGTCTTGAAACAAAAGACATAGCTGCATTAAAAGAGCATGCTAGATTTTCTATGCAATTTATAGTATTACAAAGTCCCAGTTCTGACACCTTCATTAAACTCCTATGTTTACTGGCCCGTTCGTCAGTTTGAATCTGATGAGAGAACATGAAATGAGAGACCGTTTTCTATCTGTCCAAGGTTAGCCTGGAGGACACTGCTTCCTGCCAGACTTCCCTTCCAAGTTCTATAAATGTACAGAAAATCTGAGAGTATCAGGAACAGTGCACCACCATTGCCACAATTTGGCAAGTAGATAGCAAAATAAATAGGGAAGTTCACTGAATTTAACACCGAATGGATCTGGTTTTAAATTTTGGCTTGGTTACATATTGATTTTGTACCATTTGCAATTTAACTTAGATTCTTTCTGCCTTGGGTTACTCAGATGTAAATGAACTAATATTATCACCTAATCGCTTTTAAATGTGTATGTTTGTTATATAAAATATACTTACAACCTAAAACATCCTAACGCACAAGGCTACATCAAAATACAGCAAAAGACTCACTAAAGGGAAATCACTACAACTATGGTAAAATGAACACTGGAGAAGTAGGATCGTTGTTGCGACCGTACTTTACCATCTGGTTTTTAGAGGATTTTGAACTGGTGTATAGGAGGCATTTGCAAAGGGTTGGTGATACAGGATAGAGAAGACCAGAGACGTTAAGATGCCAAAACCCTGGAGGGTCTGTCGAGGAAAGCTGAAAGGAAGCCCACCTAAGTGAGAGGCCACATTGGCTGCACAAGGCCGTCTGAGTGGGGCCACTTAAGTCCTCTGTGATACTCCTTTTACCACCGTGTGCCTTGGATACTGGCTATGCAGTGACAGACTTAATATTTGTCATGCTGCATTTTGGTCTTGCT
Source organism: Thryonomys swinderianus (assembly GCA_004025085.1). NCBI lineage: Eukaryota > Metazoa > Chordata > Mammalia > Rodentia > Thryonomyidae > Thryonomys > Thryonomys swinderianus. The sequence goes on from PVIC010002417.1 coordinate 76,604, forward strand.
TTAGTCTGAATCTTTTCCAACCCCTATTCTGTTTTTTTTTTTTTTCCCGTAATAGGAATGTTTATCCTGTGCCATTTTTCTTGCTTTTAATTTTTACGGAGACTACCAGCTAAGAGTTTGACTTGAGTCTTACAAGAGTCTTAGATTTGGAGTTCTAAAAAAATGTTAAAAGTGTAGAGAAGTCGGGGAAGGAATGGGTATATTTCTATGTGTATGCAAGATATTTATCTTTGATGTACTTATGAACTTTCTCTTGTATTTTGAAATTCAAGTATTGTTTAAAGACGTGTGTCTACTTTTCAAATTGAGAAGGAATGTACTCCGGAGGGGATAAGTGGAGAACGGTGATGGATACGCCCTTGTTTTGAAAGAGCTCCAGCGTTCACCATCACCTTTGAACATCTGTTTCCAGTTTCTTCAGTCTTCAAAAGCAGAGTAGCACTGATTACTCTTCGAGATCTGTGGACTTGGACTATACAGTCCCCTTCATTCCTCCTGTTCTCTGGCTTCAATCTTCTTGGGCGGAGGAGCTACCCTATCGTCTGATTCTACAATGTGCAGATAGCCACTGGGGACTCTTCTGCCTTTGATTCCACAGATGGCCATTGTAACTCTCTCCTCTCTGATCTTGTCCTTAAATCCCCTTGCCTAATTATACATGCATTTTCTATTGATTTTGTTCCTCCAGAAAACTCTAATACAAATGGCGACTGGAAATCACAGCTCAACATGGTGATGTACTGCATGAGTTGAGTACATGATTTGTTTTTTCCATCACTTAAACATTTTCGAGGCTGTCTATTTTCCTTTATAAAGCATTTCACCATATGCACATTCGGGCCTGGAAGATTGGCAAAGGAAAAACTGTGTGTGCTTTCAAAGCCGTCCAATTCCCCAGCCTGATACAGGAACATAAGAGAAGGGACAGTGACAAATCTTTGAGATAATAGCAGCAGGCAGGATCTTAGAGGTGAAGAATCTGTTATCTGATGTAAACTGCTCATCCATGTAAGGTGAATGAACTCTTTAAGGGATGCCATTTAGTTCATGGGCAAAGATAATTTACTGAATATACCCAGTGCTGGAGGCTGCTGCACGTGTCCCTTCAGCTGAACACACTGCTCCAATGTGCTTGTTTATTCCTCCGTGTTGATCTTCAGCTGAATCCAATTTATTAATAAAAAATGGC